>PYHW01010840.1:7787162-7801675 GCA_013186435.1 Turdus rufiventris
GTGCCTGTGGGTTTGTGCAGAGCTCACCCAAGGAGGAAGGTATTTCTTACAATTTATAGCTGGGCAAAGAGGAAATGCTCCTACTTTGTCACCATTCAGATTCCTGATGAAGCTCCTGACACCATTGCAAGTGCAGTTCAAGGGCAGGAAGAAGTCACAGGTAGAGCTTAGATCAGCTTTTTCGTGGATTCCTGCATCAGCTCTCCCATGAGGTCTCCGCAGAGGTCTCGTTCTGCTGTCTGACACCGCAGTGTGACAGTGACACTGCTGCTAAACCTGCCCAAGGCTCGGACTTGCAGCAGCCCCCCTCTCATGAACATGCATATGTTTTTCTGCTTTGAAGCCCTTCATCATCTCATTCTTTCTGAGAAAAGAGCCCTCAAAAATATACTAGTCTTAATGTAAATGGAAATTGTTCTTATTCCAGCAATGTGTTTCTGGAGGATCATGAAGCAGAAAATTACTGGTAGATGTACGTGCAGCATTTTAGTTGCTGAGCAACCTGTTTCTTGCTTCAGCCTCTTAGCAAAAGAGTCCAATTTTAAATAAGATATTTGGGACCCTGGTTGACTTCGTGATAGTTAGTGTAACCTGCAAAGACTACTTGGACAGGAAAACAAAATGGCTTTTGTGGAAAACAAGAAGCTTTACAAGAATTTTCACCATAAAGGACTATATATCTGCACTGTTGCTTTCTAATTTCCATGTACCATTTTTTGTGTTTGTGTTCTTGGGTAGACCTTAAATCATTGCTTTAGATAAAGCATGCCCAGAAGCAGTGGTTCTTATCTACAGCTCAGCAAAGCCATCATTATCTTTCTCAATGCTTGTAAACTTCACATGTTTTTATTAATAGCATCCCAAGAACTTATGCAACCAGATGATGTTTGCTCCTTTTCTCCTCGCAAGCTTGTTTTAACCAGTTTTAATAAAATAAAAGCTTTGGCAAGAAGGTAAAATAATCCTTCTTGTTGATGGAATGGAAGAATATAGTCTTCTAATATATAAAAAAAAACAGCTCCTTGTAAGTATCTAGTGATAGGACTCGTCAACTTGAACGATCATGTTTGGGCTTTTGGGGTTTTGTTCTTGTTTTAGTTGTTTGTCTTTTTTCCCCCCAGGCTTGTTTTTTAGATTTTTTTAGAATTGCCACCACCCAAAAGGAGTTGTTTTTGTTTTTTTTTTCTTTTTGTAGTAGACTTAAATCACATTTTTCATGTCTGACTATCTCCTGGACTTTCTGTTATCATTCACAGGAATTAACTGTTGATATTTGCCTATATTCATCCACCCAAGTACCATTTCCTCCTTTCCTCAGCAGTAGCTTATCTGCAGGCTCAAAGGATTAATAGCAGTCACACTGAATGGGAAAACAGGGGAATGGAGCCCAGATCCTGCTAGAAACAACAAAGGGATTTTTTTGCCGTGGTCTGGCCTCAAGGACCAGCTTTGCAGAGACTGAAGGAGGTGAAGATCAGAGAACAGGATGGAGAAAGTTTAGCTCTGGTTTAGACCTGTGCTTCAGTAAGAGCTGACAGTGTACAGGTATCCAACTTGTGTCACTCACACAAGCTGCTTCCTCCAGATTATTTAGTGTGAAATAAAGGTTTTAAACTTTCAGTTCCAGATGACCTTCATAAAACAAAGTACAAGCTTGGATCCAGTCTTGGAAAGGATTTTTTTTTTTAAATATTGGCAGAAATGACGGGCTGCTGGCAAGATAGTGTGTTTGAGGGCAGAAGATGTCTTCCTGTGCCTTAACTGTCTGAGGAAGGAGTTGCATGTGCAGATACCAGGACTCTTCACTGTTTCTTCATACTTTAGATTGAGTACTTTTTATACATGAGAAGTATTTTAGAAGATTTTTGGGGCTGTGACAGTAGGCAGCAGATGCAGGAAGTTGTCTCCTGGCTGCTGAGCTTCATGCAGTTGATCCAGCTTATTTCTGCATCTTTTAGCAGCTAATTGTTCCAAAGTCACAAATTCAATTGTCCTGCAAGAGTTTGCTTTGGAATATCTTTCCTGAATAATCGTTGCTGATTTTTGCATGTTATTTCTTAATCTAATTTAGAAAGGACAGGATGTTTTTAAGGATCAGGACAATAGTTACACAGCTCCAGTGGCATAATTTTCCTTTGTGGAAGTCAGTGGCACACTCATTATGGGACTGGCACTGCTGTTTGTGCACACAGCAGTTAAGCTTAAAGCCCCCCTGGTAGAGGTATTTAAGAGTCATTTGTTATGGAAAACTTCAGACTTTTATGTTAGTGCCACAAAATACTTAGTATGCAAATCCAATACTGCTGTTTATGGATAACATATTAAGAGTCACCAACGCTGTGGTTGCAGTTAGGGACTTAAATGTGCAGCCAGCCAGATAGGTAGAAAATAACATAAAATGAAAAGAAGAAAAGACAAAAAGCAACTGCTTTAAATTATTGCAAGGGAAATTCAGATTACACATTAGGAAAACTTTAACAGTGAGGAGTTAGTCACTGAAATAAACCACCCATGGAGAGGAAGGAACCTCTAGAAGAATTAGACCAACATTGGTCAGGAATCACATGGACAGTGTTGGTCCTGCCCTTGATAAGTGGGAGGAGCAGGCAGCCTCCCCAGGTCCCCTTCACTCCTCTGGCTGGCAGCAGAGTTTATCTCAGTCCAGTTTCTTATCCCTAATAAATCAAAAAATTCCTCTGGCTCTTGTTACGCTATCACCTTGTTCTGTACTAAATATACCCTCCTGCCTTGTAGCTGGGGTTTGCACACCAAGGCTCCTGCTGCATGCAGTATGCTGCAGGCTCAGCAGTGAGCAAGGTGGCATTCTCATCCGGTTTCTAGAAAATACATGTAACTGGGTCTTGCTGGTTTGCTTTTCATGCCAATCTTGGGCATATAAAGTTCTCGTGCTCTTCACTATACTAAGGATCTCATTAGATGCTGATGTTGAAAAAAAAAACCAGCATCTTGCTTATAATTCCCTGAGTGTGGTTTTTTTTTCCCCCTCTGTTTTCAAAACTTCCATTCAATCCAGTAAAATGGCTAATTTTAGCATCATGCCAGATGTTTTGTAGATATTGTCTGTGTATCTTCAAACTGGTCTGTAAACCAACTGGGATTTGATTTTTGGGGTTTGTTTCTGCCTTACCCCTGCCCAAAATTGGTGCTATTCCTTGCCAAAATGAATGCCATTCCTTCATGCAAAGTACAGGGGATGCAAAGCTGATCTAATGTGGTGTGGTGCCACACATCCTCAGTGAACACTCAGGGGGCTTTGAGAAGAGAATTGAATCCAGACCTTGAAGATCTCATCTTGTGAGGTGAATATGTAATTACTGACACTGTGACTGTTTTGCAGGAAAAGAGAGTACAAGTCTCCCCGCCGTTGACAAGAGGACCAAGTGCCTTTATACCAGAGAATGAAGTAAGTTTGCAGTTAGCTGGGCTGGGTGATAGTTTTGAAAACAATGACACTGAAGGATGGTTCTATGGCACTGCTTGTTCCATGGTTCCTGGATGAGCTCCCTTGAAAGCAAAAGCAGTGGTTTCTCTGGAGCAGGTTCCAGTGAGTAAGACCCACCCCATCCTTTCACACTAGTGGCACTGTTTGACATCTTTTCCGTCACCAGCATTCCCAGAGACAGCCATGGGTGACAGCTCTGCTCTTCTCAGGTGGGTGTGAAAACACTGTTTATAATGCCAGACCTGAGGAGGCCTGTCCAGTATTGCCGCAATGTGGTTATGTAGCTCTCAGAGCAGTGCCTGACCTTCAGTCCGAGAGAACCTTCAAATACGACTTCACTCCTTAGACTCTTGAGAGAATTTATGGTTGACAGGTAGGAGTGGATTTTAGACTCACGATTTCTACCATGACAGATGCTGACTGGTTTAAACAAACAACTGCCTTTCTCCCTCATTCCTTGTCATGAAATAGTACAGTGACTAGAGAGGGTTGAATGACATAATAGCAACACACTGAAGTGATAATAACACTACTGGTGTCAAAGGCTGCTTTATTGTTGCAATGGAAAGAATATGGGCAGAGAAATAATGACTTAATTGTAAAGGCTCCTATTAACATGCCACAAAGCTTTGAAAGCAGAATTTTAAAAAATATATGGATGGAAATAAATCAGGAGGAAGTACATGCACAGTAGGAAGAGGATAGTAGTAGAGATAGAGATGAAGCTTAGAAATAATCATATGGCATATTGCTGTGCCTAACAGCAGAGTCCTACAGGATTATTTTTTTATTCTGTCATCAGAATTTCTTTCTATAACTTGCACTGTTACAAGGAAAATTCCTGACAAGCTGGAAAAGATTAGAAACCTTACCAGAGACACAAAAAATATTTCCCCAAGAAACCACTAAATGAGATAAGAATCTCTTAAGTACATGGGAGATATGCTTGCTGAAGAATAAGGGGGACTCCTAGGAGTGGAACGAGGTATATACAGGGAGATAAAATGGTCTCTAATGTGTGAATAAAATTCTGATGGTAAAAACATTATTAAAGACAACTGAGAAGGCATCAATTTGGGTATGAAACACAGAAAAACTGCCACAGTGAACATACACATATAAAAGTGATGGAGCTGCCTAAATGTGTAGGTGCTTCTCCCCTTTTCTTCTGGGCCCACAAATTAAAAAAGGAAGGTACAGTGGTGAGAAATGAAATGTAGTACGTTGTTTGTGTTTCTTTGTATTCAACTTCTATATAAGATCTGATAGAAAAGTATTTGAGACATGATCCACTCATCAGCCCATCATAAAGAAGAAAATATATTTTCAATAAAAGATTTCAGCAAAAGCATTGTGCTTCCTGGTTTTAGGCATTTTCTAGCTTCATGTGCAGTAAAACAGCTAAAATATGCTCTCATTTCATGGTGTTTGCAATAGTAAGCTGGCTGGTTTATTACTGCACAGTGTCAGAATAAATACTGGGTATACTAGTCTTGTGCTTGTAACTTCAGTGGTGAACATGTTGAGAATGGCTGTTCCTGGGGATAAACACTGAGTAATGGCAGTCATCCTGTGTCAGGGCTTGCAATGCAAGAGCTACTTACTGTTCTGCTTTTCATTTCATCTTGTGCCCAAGGTCTGGATTGCTTGGAATAATTAAAGAACAGCTTTTGTTTAAATAAAGCATTAAATTCCTGTTCTAAATAATACCTGAATGTTATGGACAAATTAGCATTTGATCTCCTCTTCAATTATACAAGCACAGAAGGGATAGATTGCCAGGCTGTTTCTATAATTTGGTTACATAATCCAGTTCCTCTCCATTAATTTTTAAATTGATTTTAGGGATGAGCACTCACATGGTGTGTGTCTATGCAGGTTGTCTTCCATAAAGAACTTACTTTCCATTTAGCTCTTACTTACTTCCAGATCTCTCTACAGGTTTGATTTCAGCATCTCTGACTTCCTCTGTTTCAAGAAGATGTAGGGAAAACTGGTTTGGGGTTTTTTAGAAACGTATAAAAAATAACAGAGGTTCAGTGTAAAATGCTCTTCAGTTCTCAGTATACAAGTAGGATCTGTGTGTATCTGTTTGCGTTCATGCAGGCATGTATGTTTGCAAATGCACATCCAGAACTCCATCATTGTATTTAAGTATGGACACAGATAAACCTTTCATACTGTGGTGTGTTTCTCCCCAGGGCTAAAGATAGAGAAAATCTCTCCCTCTGTTAATATTCCTCCCTCTTATTTTCAAGGTTATGCAAGCAAACGGTTTGGATGAACGTACTAATCTTCTTGTGGAAGAATATTCTACATCTGGTCGCCTGGACAACATCACGCAGGTGATGAGTATCCATACTCAATACCTGGAGTCTTTCCTCCGCAGCCAGTTCTATATGCTGCGCATGGACGGGCCCCTTCCTCTGCCCTACAGGCACTACATTGCCATCATGGTATGTACCAACAGGATCTGCACCTTCTCCTGCAACTCAGACTTCTGCATTTTAAACATTAAGAAAAAAAGGAAGAATTTAGAAAGGATAAATTAGGGTGGTATTTTGACAGAGGCTGAATTTTTGTTGTGTACTTTTATCACAATAAAAGATGTCTAGCCAGAAGGTTCTCAGTGAGAAGGGAGTAATTGTCAACCTACCTCATTCCCTGTTTCCCACATTGATGCACCTCTCACATGCCCACATCACTGGGCAGCAGTAGGATGAGATGCAGTGGACTCTAAGCCACAAGAAATTCCAGATGGACACTAGGGAAGCAATTCTCTCTGTGAGGATGTTGAGACATTGCAGCAGGAACTAAGAAAGCTGCTGTGATCTCTAAGGGTGAAGATCTTGTCTGGACAAGGCTCCGAGAAGCAAATTCTAAGTCAGTTCTGTGAGCAGAGGGTTCTCTTCTAGTGATCACTTCCAACTTAAGTTATATTTTGCAATCCAGAGTAAGCAAATATATTTTTATTGGAGAGTCCTCCATACTGTATAGAAATGCATTGCAATGCATTTGCATTTTGGAATGACACTGTACTTTTGTTCTGTGTTATTAACCTGTCTCCCACCCTCAGCAAAACCAGATATCACACTAATGTGCTGCACTGTTCACTCTGTGTTTGATTATTCCAGGCTGCTGCCAGACATCAGTGTTCCTACCTAATAAATATGCACGTTGATGAGTTTCTGAAGACTGGCGGGATTGCAGAGTGGTTGAATGGTTTAGAATACATTCCCCAAAGACTGAAAAACCTGAACGAAATAAACAAACTTCTTGCACACCGGCCCTGGCTGATCACGAAAGAGCACATCCAGGTACCTCTTCAGTCATGTCCTGTAAATACCAGTCTGGTAAAAAGAACTACCAAGAACTGTGCAAGTGCCTGGTTAGGCTTCATTACCCTGAGTTAAAAATTCCAGTGATATACTAGTGCACCAAACAAGCTGATTCTCCTGTATGACAAAGCCAATAAGATTTTCTTCCTAGGAATAACATTGGCTAAAATAGCCCAGAAGAAAAGAAGTAATATATTAGGTGTCTCTTTTTTTATCAAGTGAGAGTTTGTGTGCAACGGGAATATGGTATTATTGGAAGAAAGAATTGATCCCTTTTTGAAATGTGTAGTGTTTTATAGAAAAGCTGGGGACCCAAAGAAATTTTATATTTACCCTTTTTTTATTCTCATTTCAGAAACTTGTCAAGACTGGGGAAAATAATTGGTCTCTTCCTGAACTGGTGCATGCTGTTGTCCTGTTGGCACATTATCATGCCTTGGCAAGTTTTGTATTTGGTAGTGGCATTAATCCAGAGAGAGATGCGGATACATCTAATGGAGTCAGACTTATAGCAGTCAACAACTTCTGTGTCTGTGATCTTGCCAATGACAACAACATAGAAAATGCATCCCTCACAAGTAGCAACTTCGGGGTTAGTGTTGCAAGAAAATTCTTTTGCTTGCCTCTGTTTTGCATTAGCAAACTTTCTTCCATTCTTTCCTTTTTAAATTTTAGTTTGAAATTTTTTTGTCTACTTTACAGGAATGCTTGAGTCTGGCAATTCTTACATACACTCTGGCAATTTCCAGTGTAATCTCTTGCAAACCACTGTAACAGTGGATGGTAGTCAGAGAAAGATGATTTTGATAGTTAATCTCACTACCCATCAGGCAAGACTAAAACTTTGCTTTCAGCAGGAATCTTGAAGTCCCAATTTCTTTAGACAGTGTAGCATTGACTGGATCATTGTTCCAACCGTGTTCCTAACATAGGGAGTGAAAAGAAAAATGAAAAAAAAATAGAAGCAGTAATAGTAATAGTAATAATAATTATAATAATTTTTACTTCAAGGCCTACAGTCATGAAACAGTTTTAAACACTTCCATGTAGATGGGAGATAATGTCTGAAATAAAATTACTTAATTCTTCATGCTGGTGTTCCAGTCTTGAATCAACAGAACTTTGGTTACTAGTTAATTAACTTGATTAATTTGATTACTAGTTAATTAACTGGACATTTTTTTCCTGAAAGATGCTCTAGAATGCTTTTGAAGACCTGTCCTGGAATTAATGCCAACAGATGAATTAGCCTCATTGCCTTTGATGGAAGAGCAGGATTATGAGCAGAGTTGCTAGATACAATTTTTACAATTAGCAGAAGAATGTAAGCGTGTCATCACTCAGTCCAATCACTGTGCCTAAAATTTCTGGGCTGTAAAACATGCCAGCTCATGCCATGGAGGTACTCACTCCCCATTTGTAGTGGGCAGAGCGTTGCTGCTGGCCCTGCTTATTTCTAGGCAGTGAGGAATCTGCTAGAAACAGCTGTAACTGTGGGCAAAAGAACAGACTCAAAAAGATGGAAAAGGAAAAACAAATAATTTATCCTATGAAAAATCTGAATGATGGGGAAAGGGCACCCAAAACTTTGACATATTTCTAGTAAAAAGAGGTCTCTTTTCCTCACAAAATTAAGAAAAATGGTCAACAATGGCTATTTTGGTCACACATAATGAAAGAAAGGTACTGATTTACCATCTCAGGTGCTGTTTCTGTAAGGCAGTGTTGCACTGCATCTCTTCAGAAGCATATTTTGCGTTACCAGTGGACTGAATATAGTTACCTTAGTATGAAAGGGTGTTTTATGAGAGATGAAGGGATCAGATGGATTCTCCTGACCTATCTATGTTGTGGAATATGAGTGACTTTAGTTTCCACACTCAAACAGCACCTATTCACTGTTAATCCCACTGCAGTAAATTACTGCAGCAGGCTACACTTCCCAGCTCCTGTCTTCCTGCTGTCTGAAAGCTATTCGTCTGTGCTGGCAAAATGTGGCAAAATGCATTCTGGCTTGAGGTTTTGTGTTTGCTGCTGCTGTCTGTTTTTGAGAATGTTTGTTGTTAAGCATGAAATCCAAATATGACACACGTTGTCTATCTTCTAATTTTTCAGAATGTCATGATGTTTTTGCAGATTGCAGATTCTTTAAGTGAGCTGGAGGCCCTGATGGAAAGGATGAAGAGACTACAAGAAGATAAAGAGGATGAAGAAGCTTCTCAGGAAGAAATGGCAACTCGCTTTGAGAAAGAGAAGAAGGAGAGTCTGCTAGTAATTAGTGGAGGTATTTGTGCTTTTCCAGTTCAATTTTGTTTGTGCTTTGTAGGAAATAAATGCTTGAGCCTAGTTCAGTGACTGAAACTTTTTCTGTCCATTTCTTTATTCTGACTCTTCATGTAGGAGGAGTGTAGTAGGGTGGTCTTACCTTTTGCTTCATCACCTTAAGATTTCTTGTTTGACAAATAATATCATTCTTTTTACTACTTGAAATTTAGCTTTTGTATATTAAAAAAAAAGGCCTGTAGGCTTCCTTAAAAAGTAGGGTGTACATTTCTCTTTCTTTATATGTTCTGTATCATCAAATTTATTAATTGATTATAATTAATAAATTAGTGATAAATGTTCAGTAATATTTCACAGGTGTAGGTTCTGTGGTGCTTAGAACTTCAATCACATTCATAAGTAGCTTTCACATACGACATTTAGTTTAGGAATTAGAGGATGAGAGTCAACTGCTTTACCATTTACTGCCCATCTGGAAAGGACATTTCCAACTTGCTGCTCTGAGTGCTCATACTGCTGTGCTGTTTCACTATCTATCTTGTGATAGAGATTGATAGCATTTTTTAAAATTCTAAAATGGTTTTCCAAATTTTGAGCTGAAACCTTCTTTTCCCATCTTCTTCATATGCTCTGGAGACCTTCATCTCTAACAAACTACAGAATGAAGTCTGCTTCATACAGACAGGAAGGTGTTTTTTTCCCCAAAGAAAATGTTAGAAGAAAGAATATTATTAAGACAATGAGAATCTCTAGCTATTTCCTCATAGCAGAAACTTCTTGAAAATGACTGTTTGTGTATTTTTAAAAAGTGAGCATTAAAATGCTTCACTTTTTACTCCACTGTTCTTAGTGAATTTAGGTCTCTGCAGCTTCAAATGTATTTGAAAGAATCAATGGGTTTGTACAAAGAGTTCCAAAGGGATGTACTGAGAATCAGCAGAGAGATTGTTTGGTTTTCTCTAGGAACATGGAAAAATCTCTGAAAGAAGATACATTCAGGAACAAGCTGGATTTTTTTTAAATGGACATTATAAATTCTTGCTGTATTTTGCTTTGGTGAGGCAGTATCAGCAGTACAGATAAATGGATACTCATTGCAGTTTCGCTACCAAATCAGGATTTCCATGAGTCTGTGCAACTTCAGGTATTTAAGGAAAAGAGGTCATTCAAACAGGAAAGGTTTTTGGATGGGGTTGCTGATAGTTGTGTTGACTTTCTTCCCTTTTTACCATTTGCTGATTTCAGTTGAGGAGTCTGTGTCTGTTGGGCCTTTACCCTTTCATGAAATCCAGTCCTCATCAGGACAGAGGAGTGTATGTGTACAGGTTTTTTATTCTTCACTGAGAATTTACTGTAGCAGATGTTGTCCAAGCTTCTTCCTACACAGTTATGTTTTGATTGTGTAATGAGGCAAAGAGGAGATAAAGCACTTCTGCAATTCTTAGATTAACTGACTTTTCAAGGTGTTAACAGTGGACATATGGCAACTGTTCTGTCAATGCATGTGGAAGCGAGCCACGATTTTAACATCAGGGTCAAATGCAGTCAGCTATGCAGTAGTCAACTTCTGCAGAGGTAGTTACACAATCCAACCACCTGTTTATTCGGGAGGGAAAGATTAATTCCTGATAGAGAGCCTGAGCGTGCTTAGCGATATGTTTTGGAGCTCTTTGAAGATGCTTAGTTACTACAGCTTCTGGCAGAATTTCACCCTGATGTACTGTAGAGCTCTTTGCTTTCATATAATCTTCAACTGATACTTACCAATGGAGTCTTCTGTTGCTTTCTGGTGCTCATACTCCAGCTTACAGGTCAGAGCCGGCATGATTCCTGACACAAAGACTGCTCTGTACAACAATCCTGCTGTCAAGGATCCATTTTTTTGTTTCTTATGCTAACACAGTGACTTTGCTAATGATGCTCATCTTCCTGACTTAAGATAACTAGCCTCCCTCAGAAGTCAACAGAGAGAAAAGGAAACCTCCAGACAGAAGTGTAGCCCATCTCTTCTCTTTTTGTAGAAGCACATTAGATGTCTGATATAGGCTGATATTTAAGGGGCTCAATAAAAGCAGTGTATCCAATACAAGCACATGAGAATTGAAATGTTTCTTTCCTTTGTACCACTTTTCTCCTTCACCTAACTTGTAAAATTGTCCTCTAGTCCTGTAGTACAGTGGTAGTTGGAAGTCAGTGTTAATTCATGCTCTTGCCTAAAGCAAAGCATTTTACTGTTTCATTCCCAGCATTTGATGATGAAATAGTTTCTACAGATGTCTCCCGTTATGTTGAAGATCCTGGGTTTGGGTACAAAGACTTTGCAAGGCGAGGAGAAGACCATCTGCCAACATTCAGAGCTCAGGTACCATCTCTTTAAAGCACATTCACTCAAAGAATGTTTCTATATCTCACTACAGAGCATAAAGTGGTTATATTGGGGCATGTTTGTTGAATGCTCCTTTCCTTGTCCTGATTCATTAAATTACTCACAACCTTGCCTAAATCTCCCTGAGATGGAGTTTTTGACTATTTGTCAATCTCTGGCAAGGCGATACTTGGCTTTCCATCTGACTTCAGTTATTACCAGTATTAATGTTTGAAATCTGTAAAGCAAATTTTAAATAAAAGGTAAAGGTAGAAGAGCAAAAATGTCTTTCCCATCCCTCCAGATATTGTAGAAAAAAAATCCACTGGAGCAACTCTTTATTCCTGTCATTTTACCAAGTACTCTCTGTCCAGTGGCTATGAATACCTGGATACATGTAGGTCTGTGAGAGTGATTTGGGGAGTATTGTTCTCATATGTGCACCAAATCTCTGGAATTGGAATGCTGAGAAAGAAAAGGAATTCCTAAATATGATTACTGAACTTTTTGCTCTATTTTAATACATTTTTCTAAGTGCTGTTGGAGAAACAGAATATACATTTTACCTGTACATTGTCTTATATATTGACATCCTTTGACATGACCAGAGTCATGAACCTGATATTATATATAACAGGAGGGACATTCTAGGTGATTCCATTCTATCTTACAGACCACATTCATAAGCAGCATAGAAGTAAATGGAAAGAAATGGAAGAAATCTTCAACCAAATCAGAGAACTTCAATTAAAATGACAGTGGGTCCAGGAAAACTCCATGGTCAGAAGATGTATCTGAGACTGTAAAATAAAGAATCCACGATGGCTCTCAGGAAATGTACTTAGCTTATAGCAGTCTCTGCTGAACTGGATAATTTATTCTGTGGTCTTTATATGAGCCTGAACTAGGTTATTACTGCCAAAAAGAATAAGGCATAGTCAGTGCCTATAAATCAAACGATCTGCCTAACTACTTTAGGAGCAGCAGGCTCCTTTGGAAAAAAGCTCCAAAGAAGTTGAAATTGGAACTGAAACATCTCTGCTCTTAAATAAGCAGGACAGCTTCTGGCTTACATTCAAAGGAGTCGAGTCACCTTGATAATTTAACTTTATTATGTCCTGCTTTTAACAGTTGGATGTATATATCCACAGCCTCCCAAAGTCTCTGCTATTAATGATACTTAAATTGTGGTAGCATCCCAAACACCTGCAATAAGCCTAATCCTTAGTCTGATAAAACAAAACTGCCTTTGTCTCTATGGTTTTAAATTAATTAATAAAATGAAAAATTAATGAAAAAAAAAAGTTTTCTATATAGCATAATGTCTTTAGGCTTGTTTTGGGGGGGAGGTTTCACTGATAATAGGGATCAGTTGCAGTTAGTCAACACTGCTTTCCCCTCTCTGGGCCTTCTGGCTCTCAGAGGCTTTTGTGATGTCCTGGACACCTTTCCAGGGCTGCATGGGTATGTCATATTTCTCACAAGCCTTAGAGTCTTTTGTACTGGCAGCCAGAGGCCAAATGTGATGCTGTGACATGTTCTAGATGTCATTGATGCCTCCGTGAGACAATGGAGCACTGTTCTGCTCAGGGGGACAGGACAGTAGCTTCAAGGTGTCCAGGTGAGGACCCTGGCCTGGCAGTACCTTTGGAAAACAACCAGATACAGGAAGAACATGGAGATGATGCCCTCAGTTGCAAAGATGCCCTCAGTGATGGGATGATAGAGCACTTGTCAAGAATGTGGGCACACTCTCGCCTTCCGTGTGATGGCAGTGTGGAGCGCCCTTGCTCCCTGCTCTGGAGCAGGATGGTTCTTCCTGCTGTGCCACCACTCTGCAAAGATTTCCTATTCTTCATATGAGCTGTCAGGCTTTTGTCTTGCAATCCAGGTGCTTGTCTAAGACCAAAGCAGCCTGGATTTTATCAGTTTTTTCAGGGATGGTTCAGCACTTTACCTAATGATTGCACATCCTGGCTGGAAGTAAAGACTCCATCTCTGCTAGGAGCTAAGAACCAAAGCCTCCAAGAGATACAGGTTTTTAAACTTAAAGGCCAATCCCACATGGAATGATAGTGGTCAGACTGGCAAAGCAGAAGATTCCCTGAGCAATTCAGAAGAAGCTTGGGGATTTTCTCTCCTGTAGCTAATGATATCCAGAGTTGGGGTGTCACAACATAATATTCATTGCCAAGAATTCTGGGGGAGTGATGTGGATGAAGGATTCAAAATGCAAACCTTTGGATGAGAATAAAATCGTAACTATCAGACAACAAAAACTGTTGAGTTGTGGAGAAGATGACAGAGGGAATTCACTTCATTTGTGCTTTTATGTATTTTCTTCTCTTCCTGCAGGACTATACTTGGGAAAATCATGGCTTTTCCCTTGTAAACAGGCTTTATTCTGATATTGGGCATCTCCTGGATGAGAAGTTTCGGATGGTGTATAACCTCACATATAACACTATGGCAACACATGAAGATGTTGATACAACTACGCTTAGAAGAGCTTTATTTAATTATGTCCACTGTATGTATGGAATCAGGTACGGACAAAAATTCCCTGGCTTAGAAGTGCATTTTAAAACTATGTAAACAGAAAAATAAACCATGTGTAAAGCATCTTTTCAGACTGTTTAAAGTGGAGATATCTGGAAGTTAGAGTGGTTTTGCTGGCGTATCAGTATAATTTTTCCTTCCAGTGCAGAAAATGAGTCAGGATGGAAATTTTTACAGAAATGTCTTCTCTGAAGCCAGCCTGTATCCTTCATTGAGGAAAGACAACATCCCTAGACAAGTTCACAGACAACACCAGGTTGGGCAGGAGTGTTGATTTGTTGGAAGGAGGTAGGAAGGAGCCTTACAGAAGGGTCTGGATAGGCTGGATCATGACCCAGGGCCAGTTATATGAGGTTCAGCGATGCCAAGTGCCACAACAACCCCAGGCAGTGCTACAGGCTGGGGACAGTGTCTGGAAAGCTGCTCAGTGAAAAAGGACCTGGGGGTGCTGGACAACAGCAGCTGAACATGATCCAGGGTGTGCCCAGGTGGCCAAGAAGGCCAA
>PYHW01010840.1:7801803-7827893 GCA_013186435.1 Turdus rufiventris
CACAAGTGCTGTGAGGAGCAGCTGAGGGAGCTGGGGGTGTTCAGCCTGGAGAAAAGGAGGCTCAGGGGGATCTCATCACTGTCTTCAACCACCTGCGATGAGACTGTAGCCAGGTGGGGATCAGCCTCTTCTCCCAGGTAACAAGTGACAGGATGAGAACCAATGGCTTCAAGTAGCACCAGGGGAGGTTTAGTTTGGATATTAGGGAAAATTTCTTTGCAGAAAGATTTGTAAAGCATGGGAACAGCCTGCAAAAGTGGGAGAGCGACCATCCCTGGAAGTGTTCATAAAATGGTGGATAGGGCACATGGTTTAATAGTGAACGTGGTGGTGGTTTAGGGTTAACCATTGGACTTGATGATCTTAAAGGCCTTTTCCAACCTTGACAACCTTGTGATCCTTTCACAGTAAGCCTTTCAGATCCTCTCTTAACACATGGTTTTTGGTCATGTATGATAAGTGTTCCAGTTCCCAGGCTTAAGAACATAATGCTGCATAAGACAATGCTTTTAGAAACTTATGTCAAACAGAATGATTGCTTGTGTTACGTAGGTATGATGACTATGATTATGGGGAAGTTAATCAGCTACTTGAACGCAGCCTGAAGGTTTACATAAAGACAGTGACCTGCTATCCAGAGAGAACTACCAAGCGCATGTACGATAGTTACTGGCGTCAGTTCAAGCACTCGGAGAAGGTATGTGTTCCAAAGCTGCTTCACAGAGACCCAGTGCTCTCTGAAAATCAAAATATGGCAGCACCTAAAACAGCAGCTTCTGTCAAATGAGCTGTTTTAAATCAGAGAAAAAGAAATGAGAATCATTCCTTGAGTGTTAGATACCAATTTGACAAAAAATATTCTTAGAGGGTTGGAAATACTTTCATTGTTGTTGTTGTTATTATTATTGTTGTTGTTATTTTTAGTCACTTCTCCATAAAATTGAATGGAAAACTGTAAAAGAAAAGTGGATAAACTTGAGAATGCAGAAGTGGTCAACTAACCCAATATTTGGGATTTAGAGATCAAGGATACCTAAACTCAAATATGGATACCTAAACTCATATATATCTATATATATACACACTTTGTAAGATGTATACACACTTTATGGTGTTTTTCAGCAATAAAAATGTCAACACGCCTTCAGATATCATATTAAATGCTTCCTGAGAAGGTTTCAGTGCATGTGTGCCTGTTAGCCTATCTGGCATGGAAACTGTTCATTATTCTGTGCTCCTATATAATGGTCACAGGTAGTAGTATAGAAAACCAAATATAATTTAGAAAGAACTAATGCCATTAGGATGCAAAAAAGGTTTAAAGGTGGCTTCTCAGATGGAAGATTGCTTAAAGCAGCAGTTGAGGCTGTTCCTTCAGTCCTGGGATGTTGTCCATATTGGCATTGCTACCCAGCTGTCTCTAGAGGAACTGTAGTCCTGCAGCAGGGTACAGGGAGAAGAGACAAGGTTTTCTTGCAGCAATAGTTTACTGAAGGTTAGAAATTTCAGCCTGGATGAATAAACCATGTTGCATCCAGAGGTGAGCTAAATGACCAATGTAATTTTTTGCAGGTTCACGTCAATCTACTTCTGATGGAAGCTCGGATGCAAGCCGAACTTCTGTATGCCCTTCGTGCCATAACTCGTCACTTAACCTGAAGCACTCGCTGGCCAGGAGTACAGGGGCTTTTACTGAGTATGTAAAGACCTTTCGAAATAGATACACACCAGAAGCTGTTTGTGATGTAGCATCAGGTTATTCAATTCTCTAGTGTCAAAGTTTAGCCGTGCTTCTTGGCGGCTGTAATGTGCAATGACGTGTTTTATTTTCTTGATGCTTAACATTACTAATGATAACAAAAGTAACACTGAAGAGCGCTACTCTGCATTGTTTCCGGCTGGATTTCTGCACGGTGGTCAGGATCCTGAAACTGGTTTTATTGTATCCAATCCAAGCGCTTTCTTCTTTAAGCACTAAGTGCTTAGAGACTTCTTTTTTCCAAGCAATCATTTTTCAGATGAGTGGAGTCCAGCAGAAGATCAGTTCTGCCTGTCCTGAGAACGTCCCACCACATCGTGACTCGCGGCAGAGACGCGCGGGCTGCGCTGCATCGAATTGCCCACTGGATTCTCCTGTGTGTCCTGGAGACTGCTGCCAGTCACTGTCTTACTACAGCAATTGGAGGTGATGCAAGATGTGGATGCAAGCATCGAGCACACTTTAATGTGAAATTAGTCTTGATAAATCCTACAGCATGCTACTGAAGTGCAAAATTCATCCGCTTTGTCGTGCCCCTTTGCAAAGAGAAGAGGCCTCACAATTTGCCATTTCAGCCACACTTACTGTGTTTCAATCATGCATAGTCTTGTTTTACTGACAGTCACCCTCAGTTGTCCTGACAATATCCATGCTCATCACATGTTGCAATTTGTTTAGTTGGCACCTATCAAATTAATACACAGGCTGACCAAAAACAGGGTTGTGGGGTTTTTTGCACTCTCTTCTTTATCAATGTTTTAACTGAGGAAAGTAAAGGAAGGCTAGTATATCTATTCTTTCATATTGGATGTATAGAAATTATTTCCCATAACTTTTTCATAGCACGAAATTGTAATATTCAAAGTTTTAAAAGTTTCTATGCATTAGTGTGAGTGAACAAAAGAAAAGTGCAATATCTAAAAAGAAAGCAAGCTTTTTTCCCTGACATGCCACTGCTAAAGTGTCCTTCTTATATAGCCATGAAGAAATTGTAAAACCAAATTTCTTTATTGTCTAAGGCCTAGCAGTTTTGTTTCAGCTTTTACGGCTTAAGACAACCTGATACTGAGATGCCAAAGCATCCCCAAAACAAAGCATTTTGGACAACCAATACTGGGGAAGGGAAGAAATAAGCTGCCAAAAATGTCACACTTTTGTGCTGTTTTCTGTTGCTTTTGACTAATTTTTGAGAGCACAAAATGTTGATATTTATAGCTTTATTTTGTATTGCATTTAATGAACCAGTAAAGTGCCTAAAGAGATGCTTAAACTTACCCAGTAGAACACAAGTTAACTGCTTCAACTTTGTCTGTTGGTTTGGACTTTTCATGTTTTTTTGAGGAGGGTGACTTTTATTTCTGTGGTATACATTCAAAACTAACTGGACAGGTTTATTTTTAATGTTCTGTTGGATTGTAGAAGTTAATGCAGGATTTTTTTTTCATTGGTGATTGCAGAATAGTTAAAAAAATACTACCAGTCATATTATGACACTTTTCATTTATAAAACCATGGACCAGTACTTTACTAAAGTTACTTTTCTCCTTTCTTAGCTTTTCCTGATCTTTGCTTTGACTTTGCATGGTTTTTCTGCTTTATCTGTCTGTTCCAGATTGGAAAGCCCAATGATTGTACACTTTTCTGCACTTTCAGACTGCAGACTCTGCATGTGAAAAGATTTTGAGGAAGAAATCAGTAATTATTTTTTTAAGTGTCACATTGGCTATTTAGAAAACTACCCAACAGACAGCACTGATCTGTCTTCTGGAGAGCATTGGGTAGAATATCAGATTTATTTATCTTGTATAGCTAACTGCAAAGATTTCTCAGAAATGCTGAGATGCTCATAGGTGTGAACTTAGATTTGCTTTCTAAATTGTTATGATTCTTTTCCCCCCTCTTGTGATTATAGTGGCCAGACTTAATGGCTTCTGCTGAGAGACGTTTTCATGCAATACTTCTAATTTTTTTCAAGTGATGAGAACTGTTCAGTACTACTTTAAATTTCTTTGCATTGAAAAGTCAAGTAGTTCTCAAGAAGCACAGTTGAGCTCTGGAAAAGAGGTGAAACTAGATTTGAGTAACTAATATGATGGCTTTGTTTCCCCTCAAAAATGCAAAGATTTCTGGAGTAGGTTGAGTTTTACATTTGGAAACATGAGTGCCTTTACTTCTTTCCTTATGAAATATACTTGCCAGCTCAAATGCCTTCGTGAGCAAAGTACATGAGCAGATTTGAAATACAGAAACCATAAATGGATTGCTTCATAAAAATTGTAGTAAACCAGTGTTTTGTTTTGGATTTTTTTAGTGCCGTATCAAGTCCCATATGGCCTGCAAGACATTCCATCATAGGAAATGTCTTTGTACAACTAGTTTGCTATTTCTCTTTATTTTTTTCTTTAATATTAAATGCAAACTTGAAACATCTGGAAATGTTTTCCACGTGGCATTTTTTTTCAAAGTATTGCATTTACAGTGCAACAATTTATAGCCTAGTTTTTATACACAAGTTTGGGATTTTTAATAGATGTTTGTTCAGAACAGGTTTGTTCAGACAACGCTGCCATACACTTTATGTGCTTTAGGTTCACACTGTGCCAACTTTTAATGTGCAAACGTTCTTGGACTTTTTTGCATTTTTAAAGCACGCATGAATGTGAATCTTCACACTTTGTTTATTCGTATTTTTCTTAATAGTACCATAATCATTGGAAGTGTAGATCCTCCCCCTTGCGTTCCTTCATTGGAATTGGTAATTACCAGCATTCGTGTTAGTCTACAAAATCCCAGCCGTGACCAACATTAAAACAAAGTGTACAGTCTCCTGTCTACTGGAGAGAAAGCTTGATAGGTACAAATTAACCACAGGGAACACTGTGAGTAGGGAACAGAGCTTTTGAACATGAACAGCTTCTTATCATTGCAGAGTCACTTAAAATGTGTGTTGCTGTAGAGTATGTCCTTGCTGAGATTGCTCTATTTTTTTTGGTAATGAAGAGAAGTGAAAAAGGTGCCAACTGGAGAAAGCATTTGCATTTCCCAGAACACTCTACCCATAGCTGAATTTCATGAGAATATCATCATACCAGAACAGAAATAATTGTTAAAACAGAAATAATAATTTTAAATTTGGGTGCAGTTTGTGCAGATAGCTACTACAGCTCGTGCTGTGGTGTCCTATGAGAATTTTGGGGAGCTGTAGGTGGATTTATTTTCATTAAGGCTGAATTGAAACATATATCCTTTGTCCTAAAGCCTTCATTAAAATGAAAATCACAGAATCATAGCATTTGCTGAGTTGGAAGAGGCCCACAAAAATCATTGAGTCCAGCTCCTGACCCTGCACAGGACAGGCCCAAGGGTCACACCATGTGCCTGAGAGCATTGTCCAAATGCTTCTTGAACCCTGTCAGGCTTCCCTGAGGAGCCTTTTCCAGTGCCCATCCACCCTCTGGGGGAAGAAACTTCTCCTAATACCCAACCTGAACCTCCCCTGACACAACTTCAGGCCATTCCCTCAGGTCCTGTCCCTGGTCACCAGAGAGAAGAGATCAGTGCCTGCCCCTCCTCTTCCTCTCAGGAGGAAGCTGTAACTGCAGTGAGGTCTGTTCTGTAAATTCAGAACAGATCAGAAGAGAACAAAAAGGCAAACATTTTGTTGCTCCAGTACTTGAATGAAGAAAGTCAAAGCACCAGATTCTTCAAGTGTATTTTTGTAGTGATACTGATATTTTCATGGGATTTGGAAAAGCAGCTAGCTCCCTAAATTTCAGTGGGGATTTAAGCACTCAGGCACTCAGGAAAATCCTAGAGGATGCCCACTTGAATGTTTGAGTCAGATTTTTAAAGAAACTGAGTCACCTGAATAAAATTAATTTCCATAGAGACTAAAGGAATAATATGTACCAGGTCCGTGTGATTTGCAGTGATTTTTAATTAAATTAGTTGTTTTGGGGACTTCATGTAGACTTAGAGAAATCTCTCCTAAAGCAGTTAAATGGTAAGCCACTGCTCTTGCAGAACAGGTTCTCAGTGTTTCTCATGCATGTGTGTTTTCCATGAACATAGGCATGCACTTCAGCTCGTGATCCAGAATTTGGACCCCCTTTTAGAAGAGCTGGGTTATCTAACCTGTGCTTGCAGAAAACATTCATGGGTGGTAGTAAGTGGATAGCATGTGCCTGAACTAAAGATTTTTGGATCAAAAAAACCCTCAGATTTTCTTGATCTCAAGTGATGTTCTTTTGGTTACTTTCTGTAGATGTTTGGATCCTTCTCCCATAAATAAGGGGTGATGTTGCACAAAACAAAGGAAGAGGGGAATGGATTTATTGCAAATGAACTTTTCCTGAGCGGATCTGGCTATAAAGCTGTACGAATTAGTCACTGTTAGCAATCATTCCAAGAGCTGGGCAAAATGTCAGTTTTCTTTACCTGAACTGTTCCTCATGTCCCCCAGCACTATGTGTGTCTAAAGAGATGCATCCACCAGCTTTCCTATATTTGGGAATTGTAAATGAAACATTTTATCTCCAAATGAAAATTAATATAGTATTTCATACCTACTGCATAGATTACAGGTGTGAGAGATGGAGAGAGCACAGTAGTATGAGGAAACTTCAGGAGCATCTTGATCAGTGTTAATTTATTCCTTAGAGCACATTTCCTGGCAGGTGGTCGTGCTGCTGCTCCCCCAATATGCATCAGGTTTCTCTTGCATATATTTAATCATTTGCTGCTCATCAGGGGAAAAATTGTCATTTTCCAACCTGCCACCACCCCTGTCCTGCATCAAGTGCTTCCTGTCTTCCTGATTCCCAACCCTGAGCAGCCTCCCAGCTGCAGGGACAACCTCCCAGCCTTAACCTTGAAAACAAGGTTCCTCTGTCACTGCTTGTTGTTAAGTGCAGAGGCTCTTTCTCACATTTAGAAACGCTGAATTGCCGTAGTAGATTATTTCTGGACAGGAAAATGCTAAACGTGGTTCAAGAGGATGAAACTCAGTATTTGCTTAGTAGCGTGTCACAAAGTCTGTCTCTGGAGTTACAGTAAAAATCCAGTGGATCCACTAAGGAAATGCCCCATGTTTGAGCTATTCAGCTGTGCAGGTTTCCCAGAGGGACATCTAACAGGGAATTTGAGGTCCCCTTCTGCCAGGCAGCCTGGCATCATTATGGGGCCATCAGCTTGGCAGCCCCTCGGGTGCCTTGCAGCCAGGCAGAGTGCATCCAGCCTCTGGAACAAGTGGATTTGGGTTTTTTCCATTATCTATGGGAAAAAATCCAAATGCATGTTGTGGAGTAGCTGCTGGAGACAGAGTTGGGTATTCCTAGGGTACTGATTATCATCAGGGCTTGTGGAAAAGAGAAACCTGGTTCCTGACAGTAGTTAGAGGTACTGGAGATGCCAATTGTTACGGTAATTGTGGCATCAGGAGGCACAGACCACAGGCATTCCCAAGGGGACACAACCAGCACAGGAGGAGTTGAGGCACTGGTCAGCTGAAGAAACTTCTGATGTGTCTGAGAGGTTCTTTTGTGTACCTGTGCATAGGAGGGTGGAGGATGCCTCCTTCCAAGGTGTCAAGAGGACTTCTTTGGAAACAGAGCTGGGACCCTTTCCTTTCTCCAGAGGTGGAGTAGGGGAAGGGAACCGTTCTGCCCAAGAAAAACTTGCTGCTGTTGAATTGCATTTTCTCGTCCCCATCAGCCCTTTGAAGGGAGTTTTGAGGCAAAATTTGGTCAATTACTGAGCATTTTGTCTCCAGCTGTGGATTCTGGGGGGGCAGCAACAGCAACATCTCCAAACACCGACAGTCCAAAACTGTGTCTCATTCCTCACTTCATGCTCATGTTGTGCCACCAGACCCAAACCTCTTCCCTCCAGCCCAGCTGCCACATGCCCAGGTGGCTGCAGGAGTCACCTGCTCATGGTGGTGGGTGATGTGGCCACTTTTAGGGGGAAAATAATAATATTTAGGCTACAGCCCTTGGACTCTGCTAAACAGTGCAGTCAGAGGTCTTTACATGACTGTGACCAGAACTGGATATGAACTGTAGCTTAAAAAAATAGGAATTTTGTAAACTTGAAATCTCTTGGTTTTACCCTTTTCTCCTTTTGCTGGAAAGCCACACGATGAATGTATATGCTTTATCTTTCTATCCGACATAACTGAAAATCAGACTACCAACTCCTTGGTTTGTATTAGCCTTTTTTAAAAAAAAAAAAAGAAAAGTTTGTGAGCAATATATGTAGCATGCTGTGAAAGTCTGTTTTGATCTTTATAGTTACTCTTTAATCCATCAGTATTAACACCAGTTCTTTTTTGTGTTCCCCTTGGTACTTCGTATGCAGTGTAAGCAGAAGCTGTGATCGGCTTTGCAGTCCTGTGCCATGTTACTGTAACTCCTTGATTTTTTAGGAAGCACCTGACTGTGGGCCACCCTGGGGCAGGTAGCGTGCCCGTACACGACTGCCACTTTTCAGTCTCTTGTACTATGTATAGTTCTAAGTAGAATAAGCTTTTTAACAGAATATTGATGCGGTTTATGAGTCACGCAGGCTGCAAGTGTCTGGTGTGTGAGAGTCTTTGTATTTATAGTTGTTGGGGTTTGGTTTTTTGTTTTGTTGTTTTGTTTTTGTTTTTTTTTTAAATTCATAAAGTAGCAAACTTGATAAACATAGCCACTTTAAACTGCTCTTGCTAAACAGACCCTGCTGTAGATAAGATACCACTGTAGATACAGGGAGAAGCACCAGCCGACCTCGCTGGACTGTGGGTGAGCTGAGCCCCTGTCTGCACAAAGCACGGTCCGAGCCACACGGCCACCCTGCCTGTATGTAGACCCAAAGGTGGGGAAGGCTGGGGCTGGTGTCTGTGTGAGCCCCCCGTGCCCATAAGCCTGCTGCTGGCCACCTCACACTCTGCTCACCAATGCTGGCATGAGAGGGATGGACAGACCAGCTGCTGGACCACAGACATGGTCACGGCACTTCTGCAGCCAAACAGCTTCCAAGCCTCTCTCGAGTGCAAAAATTAGCCCTTGATTTGCCGAGAGCAGAGCCTGGCACATTGGGGTGAGAAGCAGCACTGGCTCCCTCTTGGCAGCCGTGGGTCTGAGCCCCCTTGGCTGGGGCAGCAGGCAGGGCAGCACCGTGCCCAGAGAGGGGTTTTTATTGCATCTCCCACCTCTGACCCTCTGGACAGGGGGTAAATTGTACCCAGCCCAGCCCAGCAGCCCTCAGCCTCTTGCCTCCTTGTGCTACAGCCACGCGGGTGTTTTGGGACGGAGGGTTAAGGACAAAGCTCTGATACTGCAGCTCCCTCCCACCACCAGGAAGTGAGGAAGTGTGGTAGCTCTGTGGGTCCCACAGTCCCTACAGCATCCTGTGGGCAGGTGGCACGTCACCTGTCCTGCCTCCCAGGTCACACCTGTCCTGAGCTCTGAGATAGGCCATGGGCTCCATGCTTTCACAGGAGGTTTGCCTGCAAGGTGAGGCAGCTGCTAGGAGCTCACTGTGGGTTCCCACAGCAGCTTTTATCATTTCTTTCCTATTGTTGCTGGTTGGGTTTGTTGTTTTGTTTTGTTTTTTTTTGAAAGGACAGACTGACCTAGTGGGATGGAATATTTTGTGTGTGACTTTTGTTAGTTTTTAAGTTACCCGACTTGAATTTATCTGAACAGATGCAGAAGGAACTTTCTTTTTTTGTGAGTTAAGAGACAAAAACGCATTTTTAAACAAAGGAATCACGTATTAACATTTTAACAGCAATTCATAAATCTGCACTTTTTATGAGGTTTTGAAAAATCTATTTATAGGTACGGAACAATGGGGTTTGTTTAAAAACTGTATCGCATTTATACTTGCTGAAATTACTTTCATTGTTATCAGTAGGAATTTCATTGGTTAAATAAAATGGATAAAACCTGACTCCTCTTTGAGCCATCATTTGCCACATGCTAGGGAACACATCTCTAGAGCAGAACGTCATGTGTTTTGGGACAAATCCAGTCCTCAAAGTGTCCTTCTTCTCCATGCCTTTGTAGTGGGGTTTGATGTATCTACCATTCAATACAGAGATTATTTAATCCCTCTTCCAGGGAGATCTGGGCAAACCCCAGAGGAGTAGTGAGAGCCATAAAGTGATGAAGGGCATGTGAAAGCAAGAGGAAATGTGTGCTGAGGGTGGTGGCTCAGGGCAGTGCTAAGCTTACCTAGCAGCAAATTGCCCCCAAGTCCTGCCCTCTGCCCCTTCCATCCCCAGAGAAGGGTGACATAGTGCTGAGGGATCACAGGGAAGTTTGTCCTGGGGAAGATGATAATTTCCCCTCAGAAAGACTAAACTTGTTAACACAAGCTGCAGACCTGGGATGTTTCGGGTGTAACTTCAGCTCCGGCTACAGGATGCACAGATCACAATAAAATAAATACATGTATGTGTATAAAAACCTGCACATACATCAAGTGCTTATTTATTTGCTTTCAGGGAGAGTTCCAAAGCACTGAAAATATCTGTCATCTTAGATCCAGGCCTTTTGGTACAGGTGGTGTGGCTGTCACCTCCAGTCACCAGAGCAGCTCGGGACTGGGAGGGTCAACAGCACTACTGTGAAAAAGATAAAAATCTTGCAGTATTCCTCAAAGCCAAGGGCTGCTGTGGAATTCCTGCTTTACCCGTAGAAGTTCGAGAGCATGGGGGATCAGCAGGGCAGGACAGTTCCACAATCAAGTGAGCCCTGCCCTGATTTTGGTCCCTGCTCACACCCAGTGCGTGGTGTGAGTGCTCAGATGGGGGTACCCAGCACAGCCAGAGGACAGCCCTGCTCCCCCACACCCCATCCTCACCTTGCCAGCTGGTTTCCCACAGGAAATTCTGAGCCACAAACATTTGTGTGTTGGTGATTCCCCAAGGCCTCCTTGACCACCATCCTCCCGGGCCACCACTCTGCTGTCATCTATCCCATGCCCATGCACCGGCACTGAAGACCAAGGGGTGCTGGCAGCCCAGGGACCATGGCACAGGGATGTTCCTGTGCCCACACTGAGTGGAGGCCAAGGGGTGCTGGAAGAAATGGTGACCAGCTCCAGATCCCTGTACAGAGCCGTCAGTGGATCTGCTCTACCAAGCGTACATTAACTGAAGTGCACCCAGCTGCACAACTTCATTTCAGCACTGCATGCTAAATTAGACCAAATTATAGGCAATGTGGGAGCATGGAAACTCCCCCCAAAAACTTTTAATTGGATTGTGATGGAGTTACCTGGTGAGGCACCTGGGCAGAGGACCAGAGGCTTTAAATAACATCATTCCTCATGCTAATGAGCTCATGTAAACATCACTGATTTTTTTGCAAGCTTTTCAATATATAAGGAAGATGATTACTGCATTTGTATTTCCTGCTAAATTAATACTACATCATTCCATGTGTGGTTTTTTCCCTCAGGATTTTCTCAGGCCCTTGGAGCAAAACCTTTCTGACCTGCAGGAAAGTGCTTTTGCAGAAGGGAAGCCCTCCTTCTCCTCCTTCTCCTGCCTGGGGCTGTTGTTCAGAGTATCAGTATATCCAGGCAATAAAAACTAGACACAGTAAAAGCAACAAAATGTGATTACAGTCAAAACAGAAGTGTTTTAGCAGTGGAACCTGCAACATGCAGTGTTGACCAGCTCAGGAAGGAGTTCCCCAGCAGTTTGTGCAGCCCCGTGGAGGAAGGCTTAGGTTCAGCCCAGACCACTTCTCACACGCTGACCTTTGTGCCAGCGTCCCTGAAAGCACCAGGAGGGCTGGGCTGGGGAGGTGATGCTGCCTGAATACGGGCGTTTGATTTGCCTTGAAAAATTACCTAGCTAATCTCTCTTGGCTCCCTCTGCAACTCGTGGAGAGATGCAGAGACTCCACCAGAGGGTGACATCTGCCCTGAATCATCTCCTGGGGGAATCTGTTCTACCTCCACTCTCCACGTCAGGGGAAACACGGTTGGGATGCAGCGTTCAGCTCACAGAAGATGAAACTGCACCTCACGTCTGAAATACAGCACAGTGATGCTGAAAACATCAGCTGAAAACATTAGATTAGATTTAAGCTAACCCCCTAGGCTTTTTCTTTCTTCCTTTCTTTTTTCCTGATGAAAAAACAAAACAACAAAAATACATTTTTTGTGAAAAACGGGAACAGGAGCAGTTGGAGGCATCATTACCAGCTCTCATTAGTAGACCTGAGTGCAAATCCCCACAACCACAGAGGTCCAAAGCCTCAGTGCTGTGTCCGCAGGAGTCCCAGCAGTGCCAGCAGGACATGTTGCAGGAATGTGCTCAGTGTTGAACACCTGCATCTGTTCATAGATGGAAATGGGGCATGGAGAAATAATGAGATCTTGAATAAGCTCCTCAGAGAAATAAAGAACAGGGACCAGGTTCTTGGATACATCCTACACCACCAAACCTCTCTTGGATTGGGAATGGGGGCATGATCTGAAGCATTACAAGATGTGGGGATGGACAAAATTATCCTTTATCATTGGAACCTGAGAGCCTGTTCATTTGTCCCTGATTGCAGCCAGGTAGCAACTGACACGACAAGAGGAAATGGCCCCAGGTTGCACCAGGGGAGGTTTAGTTCGGAGATTAAGAAAAATTTGTTTATTGAAAGGATGGTCAGGCATTGCAGCAGACTGCTTAGGGAATTGGTGAATCACCACCTTGGAAGAGTCCAGGGAACATATGGATGTGGCACCTGGGGACGCAGTTTAGTGGTGCATTAGGTAGTGGTGTGTCAATGGTAGGACTCAATGATTTTAGAGGTCTCTTCCAAACTTAGTGATTCTAGCTGAGTAGTCATCCTCAACTGCTGCGGTGATGAGCCTCAGATTTGCACCTTTCTGGCTCCAGGACAGCCACTGTTTTTTTGCACAGTGTAGTGGTGTTTTCCAGAGCAGGCTGTCACCTCCAGTACAAAGGTGTACAGTTCCTCCTGCAGGTGCCTGAGAGTGAGGGAGGTCCACACATGCACCCCACAAATGTGCATGTTTTCCATGAACTCAAAAATTCGGGCCAAGTTCTTTGGGAGCTGGAGTCATTCCACACAGGTCAGGCCAAGCCTGGGTGAGGTGCACACAGTGGTTAATCCTGTCTGTTTCCACAGGGCCTTACACAACCTCACCACCACCCAAACGTGGCTGTGAGCACTGCGGGTCATGTCCAGCAGCACCCAGGAGACATCAGACCCTGACATTAGTCCTACCTGCATGGAAGGATTTAGTGACCCAAGAGCCTTCCAAGGGGCTGTGGCAAAGACCATCCCACCTGTGCCATCATCTGGGTGAACCATGTCAATGGACACCTCGAGGGTCTTCAAGGGTGGGACAAGCCCCATCAGCCACCAACCCCAGCTCAGCTTCATTGGTCCCAGCTTTGGGCATCCAGCTGAGCGGCTCAAGTGAAAGCCAGGTGACATATTTATACTGAACACAGGGACCCCTGTGCCTGCAGAGAAGAAATTTTAAATACCTGCAGTTAGATGGCATAGATCCAGAAAGTGATTTCTCCATGAGTCTATTGTGTCATCCCTCTGGAGTTGCTTCACTCACATCAGCATCTTGTTGGTGTCAGGATCAAGCAGAGACCATTGCTCAGCCCTTACTGTTCACTGTTTAGCTACTGTCCACTTGGTTTCACAGAATCATAGAATGCTTGGGTTGGAAGGGACCTTTAAAGGCCACATAGTTCAACCTGGATCAGGTTGCTCAGAGTCCCATCCTGCCTAACCTTGAACGTTTCCAGGGCTGGGGCATTTACTGCCTCTCTGAATAACCTGCACCAGGGGTTACTCATTGTAATTTACTTTCACTTTAGAAGAAATTTCTTCCTTTTACTTAGTCTGATGTTCTTCTCCCACATTCCCTACCCTGCCCACCAGCATGGTGCTGTCCACCTGCTGCAGCTCCTGGCACTGGTCCATAACCATCTTCTACCAGAGGTACTGGGGATTTGGAAAAGTCACGCAATGACATCTGCTCCAGATGTCCATTCTTCACCATGTTAAATTAGATTAAAACATCAACTTACCAATAAACATGATACTGCAGAAGAATTTGAAGCCTCTGCTTCAGTTTTGCAGGCAACTTTGCTGCTGGCACAGTAGAAAATGGCTTCTATGTCCCAGGAATACTGTCACAATTTCAGTATTTTTGGAAAGGAGACAGGGTTTTTTCACCCTCACAAATGGAAGAAAATCATACATATGCTAAGATGGGCCATGGCTGAAGGATATGCCTCTGAGACAGAAAGAGCCACATTCACATGCCAAACTTGCCGCTAGGGAGGAGTGGGTGCCGAACATCCACATCCAAAACGCTAATCCAGACCCTGGGCTGCTCTTGGATGTTTCCTGTCCTTGTTCCAACCTGGACTTGAAAAATATTTTCCACTAAAAGTGGTAAATTGCCATGAAAAGAGCCCTGTATGATAAATCACCCCATTCTGACAGAATATACCAGCTGTAACACTAACACCACTGGAAAGTCTTTAGGCGTTTCTGCTTGGCTGGAAACACCAGTTCTGTGGAAATCAATAGCAGATGTTACCCAGCGTGAGATCCATCGAAGTAAGTCCAACAGCCCAGGAGTCTGTGCAGCAAAGAGAAATCATCCCATGCCAAACCCAGAGTATTGCAATCTCACTAATACACACACACCCTGGACACACCTCACACTCCTTGCTCCCAGACAATCCCTCCTGGCCAAACGAGTTACACAGGTATTCATTTTCCAATGCCTTTTCCATTTTCTGGCACTGACTACGCTGAAGAGATAACCTGTGAACAAGCATGGCACAATTCCCTGCTGAACAGGAGCAGCTCCCTGGCCACAGGGAGGGATGGAGCTGCTGATGGGGTTCCATGCAAGGTGAGCAGCTTCAAAACATGCATTGGTAGCAGTGACCCAGAGGGCCTGAGATTGAGGGGCTGTCCTGCAGGGCTACTGAGTCCCTCTGCCATTATGCGTGGAGGCAGCAGAGACAAGGGTCAACCTCAAGGTGCAGAGACCCCTGTGTCAAAAGCTTGGGGTGATCTGGTTAAGGCAGGGACACCTTCCACTAGGCCATGTTGATAAAAGCCCCATCCAACCTGCCAACTTGACCTTGACCATTTCCAGCAATGGAGCATCCACAGCTTCTCCAGGCAACCTGTACCAGTGCAGATGCAGACTCAGCTGCAGGGGTTCCTCTGCCCAAAGAGAGGCACCTGCAAAACAGAGGTGCCAACATCTGGTTTACTCATCACAGGACCTCCACACTTTCAGTGGAGTATAATTTACCCTGTTAGGGAAGGTAAAGAAGTTGTGGCAAAGCCAGTCCAGGGACCAGCACTGCACAAGAGAGAGTTTCTCCCTGTGAGCTGTGAAGAACTGTGCTGCTGTGCTGGGATTTCTGTATGAAAATTGGCTATCATGATGGACTCCAGGTGCATCTCACTGCATCTGACAATAAATCAGTCTCCTGGCACACACAGAGTCATATTCACTGCCTGCAACACCTCAGCTTTCACTGTCTTATTATGCAGCTTAATTAATTGAGCCTTGGAGTACTTTGAGAGAGGAAAGGTGTTTAAAAAGCACAAAAGAGCCATTAATATCAGATGTCAAGCTGTTCCAAGGAAAAACTGTGCTGCTGGTGTTCTCTTGATTAATCAGGACACCCTAGGTTGTATTATCTCATTTGCAACTGTGACAGAAAGTAATACCAGCCCCTCTTAGGAAAAGTTATTTTATTTTGTTGAAGCCATACGTTTCCAAGGACAGAGCAAAGCTCAGGAGCCATAAATCATGCCTAGATAAGAAGAATCTCAAACTGTGCCTTTTTGCAGGATGTTGCTTGTTCTGTGATAATTGCTGCATGTTCAAGGCAGATTTCCCACTGCCTGCTCAGACACGCAGCACAGAAGAGAAATGCCCCATGCCAGTTACTGTTCTTAGCATTTGAAATCCGAGCATGTTAAGACTATTTTAATAATATTGTTGCACATCTGCCCAAATCCTATAGAGCTGCAGCGCCTCAGATTCCAAGGACTGTCAGAAGTCATGGCTGCAGCAGAGACATGCTGGCCTGAGCTAGGTGGGGTAGCAACAGCGGTGGCAAATGGACAGTGCAGACCTCCTGAGGTGCCTCAGCACATGAGCTCCCACACCCCTGAGACTGCAGAGCTGCACTGGAGATGCTGGGGGAGCTGGGATTCAGGGGCTGCTGGGTTCAGGTGTAGGGAAACTGCTCTGGTACAGAGCCCCAGCAAGTGCAGGCTGGCTGCTGTGCAGTGCCACACAGCTAAGAAGGGTCAGAGATAAGGCCACACAGAAGGTGCAAGACAGCTGTGGGGGGCAGCTACCCCTTTTCCCCACTGCTTGGGCTGTACTTGAGAGCTGCTGCCATCACACGTGCCTTCAGAGGCTGCTGGGGATCCTGGGGCCCCCCAAATGTCCTGTCAACCCACCCTAGCATCCCCTGGGGCTTGAGCTGGCTTCCTTCCTGCCTTGACAGCTGCCATGTAGCCCTAGAGGAGTACTAGGATTGAGACAGGGTCTCATGAAGGAGTGGAAAACCAGCTCCACATCTGTCTTGACAGCAGACTAGGCATGTTTGAGTGTGCAGACATGCAAAGTTCAGTTTGGAGAGCATCCACTGGCTGCTCTCTGCCTGTCAGGAGCAGTGACCTTGCCCCTTGCACCCAACATTCCGACAGCAAAACACCATTGACTTTACCCAACTACAACCCATTCTGGCACAAAAGCTGCCTTTCCTTTTGAACAAAGCCAGTTCTGCTTGCAGACAGCCTCTCTTTCTCCATAAACCACAGCAACCCATGAAGGGCAAGACAAGGAGTCATCCTCTCTTTCCACTCATGCCAGCGCTTCCCCACTCGTTGGCATCCCCAGCTTTGCCATTTGCATCACTGCTGAACAGGGTGCCACCTGGCCAGGGTGTGCTGGGCTGGGATGTGCACACACATTGAGCACAGCCCCTGAGCTAAATGAACAACTCTGTCCCATCACCAGCCAGCCAAATCTCTTTTTCCCTCTGAATCCATCCATGCCAGCTCAGCCTTGCTGCAGGCTGTGTGATGCAGAGAGGCAAAGCTGCCACGCTAGTAACTAACTTCAGCCCAGGACAGGCCACCACCAGCACAGCACCACTGAGATGGCAGCACCAGCTTGCTCACTCCTGGGACTCATTATGGGATGCTAGGGCAGATCAGGGGTCCACACCAAGCTAGCACTGGAGGGAGAGACACAGACGGGTGTGAAAGGAAGGAATCATGCATGTAGGACTCCCAAATGCCTCTTAGAGCCCAGCCAAAATAAATGCTGCTGAGACAGGAACCCTCCCTTCTGCACCAAGAGACCCAAACCCCTTGCTGAGCCAAGCCCCAGGGAAAGGCAGTCCTCCTGTGCCCTTCTCCAGCAGTGGTAGATGTCTCTGTGCCCCTCATCTGGCTGCAAACACTTGCTGGTCCCCTGCAAAGCCCTGATGTGAGCCACAGCTCCAGCGCTGCAGATGCTGGGGGACATGGCTGGCAGAGGGAAGAAGGGGTGATGAGTGAGCAGAGAGGATGAGCAGTGCAGAACAGGAGTTGGTTCCGCCTCTGACATTAAGGTGTCTCTGTGCATGGGCTCACCAGGCAGGTCTTCACACAGCAAAACAAGCACTGCAGCCCAGGATCCCTCCTGCCTCTCCTCCCATCTGACAGCCCATAGTCCCTGTGTGCTTCAGCAGCAGTCAGCTCTCAAGGGAAACAAGGCAGTGACAACAGATTTGAATTCAAAAGTGCAGCTCCCAGATCTGCTGGACATTGGAGCAGATTTGAGGGCTTCAGGGCTAAGCCATTCATGGGCTTAGACCTTCAGAGAACACCACATCTTGAAGATTCAGGGCTCAGACCTTCAGTAGTCACCAGACAGGAAGGAAAGGTCGGGGGAGATGACCTTGGTATGGCTGAGGAAAAATGCTTTCCAACCATGCAAAAAAAATGGGCAGTGGGTCTTTCCTTGCAGCAAGATCCATGGAATCTCAGGTGTCTGGAAAGGCCTGAAGACTGTGAGATACACCCAGCTGCATCCCCTCCACCAGTGGGACACCAGAGAAATAAGCAATGAAGCCAAAAGCGGGACCTTGCCCCCTTTCTACCCTGCTCCCTGCTGTTTCCCAGCCCCAAGTCCTTGCACTCTTGCCTCCCTCTCCTTTTTTCAAGTCCCAGTAACCCCAGTAACTCATGTCCTCCCCACCCACCACCACCTGGAAAGAATGGGCTTCTGCAGAGCTCACTGCCACTGCATAAGTCTCAGTGTCATCATAGCCAGAAAGAAATTACCTCCTACCACAGTCAGTGTGCATTTCCCAGAGGAAGTATCTTGCAAATCACAGAAATTTTGTGGCCTGCACGGATAAACCCCAAACATTTTACAACAGACAGAACTCAAGTTACAGTGGTGGCGGCCCCGAGCGACATTGCCTTGGCCCTCCTTGTTATTCCCCAGTCATTCATTATTATTAATGTCACTACAATAAATACCAGAATGAAATTGACAGCATTTGCCCACGTATCTTAAAGCATTGCCCCACTCCTCCTTCATTCCATGTGTTTGCAGCCTTGGTTTCTGTCCCTGTCAGTCATCAGAGGAGCCTTTAGGGACAAACCGTTTGACGATGTGCCCAGCTAGATAATAAAAGCCATGCAGAACCGCGGCCGTGGCATCGATGACCAGCGAGAAGGTGCCTCCAATCCCAGTGGCCATGTCTTTAAGGACAGAGGGAATGGCACAGATGGAGTGGTAAGGGAAAGCAGCAAGGTGAAGGACAAACCCCACAGGGATGCTCAGGATCTTGTAGGTGAGGGACACCACATCTTGAACAATTTGCAGGAAGCCCAGGAAGATGTTGATGATGACCCTCCCGACATCATAGGGGATGCTGATGAGCACCATGCTGACAGCTTTAAGGTAGGACATCACCCCATTCCACAGGCTGTAGACTCCATCCAGAATTGTACCAACAACTCGCTTTACAACAAGCCACAGAAAATAAAACACAAACTTCACCAGTTCCACGAAGATATAGATGAGGAGTTCCAGAAGTTTGATGAAAGGGGTAGCAATTATGCCAGCCACTCTTCTCACCCACCCACTTTCTTTGGTCTCTTGGTTGTTACTTGTTCCTACTTGCTCTCCAGAGCGGATCTGACTGACAACTTGCAATACTGCTTCTCTTTTCTCCTGGCTTTGTTTGTCTTCCCCACAGCTGCCCTTGAACAAGTGAACTCCTGGTAGAAGCTGCTTCTCCAGCTCTCCCACAGTGAGGTCTGCCAAGCTGTTTTCATCATTGATTTTTTTCACTAGTCCCAGGGACCATCTCTCTGGAGCATCACAGCAGGCTGCCAGCCAGAGGCTCTCTGGCACTGACACCTTGCCTTTAACTTGGACACTGGAAGGAATTGCACCTGCAAGGAGATATAGATGATCCATCTTGGAACAGTGAGGGATCAGAGCTTGCTCCACAACCTTTCCAATGTCTCTGTGCCAGCTTGTGCTCAGAGCTGGGGTCAGAGGGACGGCGTTTGTGAGTGTGTAAGTGGCCACCTGGAAATCCTCCTCATTAAGCAAACTGGGATTGAGAAGGCCTCTCTCATAGCCAGAGCCCACATAGTCTGAGGTCAGGGCTTGATTTGCACCAAGGTTGGCCACAGTGCCACCAATATCAGCTTCATGAACCATTTCATGCAAACCATTTTCTGGATTATCTATCTGAAAGAGTAGAGAGAAGTGTTACTTCGTGCAATTCACCTTCTTAGAAAAAAACGTGTAAAATGGGCCTTGACGTATACTTTTCATTAGGACTACTAGTACATGCCTTGGATTATATCCTGCACCCTTTCCTTACCTTCCTTGAAGTGCTTCAGAGGAGCGTATACTCTACTTACCTTCTCAGCCAATCACATTGGTTTAGGCTCCAAAGGATATTTGCAGCTCTCCAGTCTGGTACACACTACAGAAATCAAAATCTCACCAGGCACCATATACCAAGCCTCTAACTCACAATTTGTCCTAAAACAGATTTTTAAGACCAATAGATGGCTAGATTTAGGGTCATGTTTTCACCTCCTACTGTAGTGGTACCTGCAGTTCATATAAGAATTCAACCATGGCACCTTAAGCCCCTCTGAACTATCAAATCCAAGCCATGGGGAAAGAAAAAAACCAAACTCACCACTTATTGTGCAAGAAGCAAGAATGAAGCCAGACATCATGTCAGGTGACCTGAATTACCTCACCTTGAACAGGAGACACAGCAGTGAGCTCCTGGGGCTGTGGCAGGGCTGGTCATCAGTAACCTGACCCTCATGTAAATAATAGTCTGAACCTCATCTTTAATGACCACGCAGCTCCTGGTGTAACATGGGTGAGGGTGCCATCACCCAAAGTCCTCGATGGAATCTGTGCTACCTGCTTGTGTCTGCAGTTCCCATGCAGTGGAGCCAGAGGTAGCAATTACTGCAGTGGGAATTTGTCCTGGAGCCACACACGAGGGACGGGGGCAGGCAGAGGCGGCAAAGAGCAGTGGGAGGAGCAGCACTAAATGTCAGGGTGTGTGCAGGTCTTTCTCAGGTGGCATCCCCATTGACACTGCCTGCAGTCGCTCCAGAGGGCTATGACAAATTGTCATTTTGTTCCCCAAATTAGAGGGTGAACATGTTGGTAGAAGTTCAGGGGGGCAGACGATCTCTGGCAGCCACAGACACAATTAAACCTTCTTCCTTTGCCCCTGGCCTATAAATTGTTTACTGCACTATCTAATATGCACTTTAGAGACATCTATGGCAGACAGTTCATAGTCTACCTTGAGTGGATGGCCTTGCCAGGTCATCAATCCTTGTCTCTTGACCACCCTGCAGCACACTTGGTCAGATATCCAACTATGTCCTTGCAACCTTACACAGAGTTTGCATCCTCTTAGTGCCACCATCACCTCCTCACAGTTCTGCGCCAGCCTGTGGTGAGAGTCAGGGTGAAAGGGCCACTGTCAGCACCTGTCCATCATCCTCATCTGGGAACTGAGCTCTGGCTGCGGGAACTGAGTTCCGGCATCAGCCAAACCCCTGCAGTCAAGGCGCAGGGCTCCCTCTGCACCAAACCTGGTCACAGTGCCAAGCCTGGCCATTGCAGAGGGCTGCATTACCCCACCTCCTGCTAAGGAGGTTTCATGGTGTGTGCTGCCATACTACAAGGACACATAGACCTAAGATGGATCAGCTCTGCCTCCTGGCACAAATTGCCCAACTTACATGAAGCAGAATAAACCTAATTTCTCTCTCCCTATGAGCTGCTGTATGCAAAAAATATGTCTCTGGTCATCTGTCCAGTTGCAGGCCTTTGCACATACCATCAAGATTGTTTGGGTGCAATTAAAAAAGAACATGATAAAAATGCAGCAGTGTGCTGTTCATGTGTAAGGCTCTGACATCACCTAACTATGCTTATAATAACTCCTATTATGGTTTGTAATAACTAATGTGTACCTGCGGTTCTCATGCCTCCTCCAGCTCAGTGCCAAAGGCAGGCCATCTCAGCACTGCATCTAATCTGTATTGCAAGATACCTTTCCTCTCCACTTCAAAAAGCTTCTGGCTTGTGTCACCCCAAAACTTATCTGTTCATGGAGTCAGCCATGAACTCACCTGTCCAAATAACCTGGGACAGCTCAAGGCAAAATCCAAGCAGACAGTAAACTCCTTATCATAGAATGGAGATTTAAAAGCAACTTATGTGCCTGAAGCCTGTATGTTGTTAGCACATAACAATATTGGTGTGTGTCATTAAGTGGAGGGTGCAGTTTCACAGATGGGACAGAGGCAGAGGGGGATTAAAAGTATGGCAACACACAGTTACTAGGGCAGGCAGCTTCCACTGAGTTTGGTCATTTAACAAGGCAGGACACTCCCACCGCCCACATTCCCCACGCTGGTGTGTGTAGGATCCCTGAACTTCAGCTTCCCTCTCCCACCACCACTTCCTCAGGCACCCTTACACCTTTGATTGAAGGGGAAATTTTGATCCAACCTTAGTGTGGGATTCATAGCTTAGTGCATCTTACACTGACATTTCTGCAGTAGGAACACTCACAAGTGGCTCTAGAATTGCCTGTTCTCTTAACTCTCTACCAAGAGAGGTTGCAAGAGCAGCTTGAAGGTAGCTACACCATAGCTGGGCAAGAACCCCACCTCGGTCATCTACCTGGCTTTAGCCATTAACCAAATGAAAACACAAGGTAACTCTCTAGTCCCTCATAAATTAGGGTGGAAAAAGCAACTCTGGAGTTTTCCATCTCTGTCTAAGCTACGGAAAGAATCAAATACAGAGATTTTCACACAACCAAAATGGAATGAGGTAAAAGACATGTAAGTGACTTTTCTCAACCTCTAGGAAATCTGTGGCAGACCAGGTTTTCAGACCTGCACCTGGGGGAGTCCTATTAGTACCCTGCTGATCAGCCTACCCTTCCTGCTCTCTAATTTTTCACTAATTGCTGAATTAATTCCTTGTTTCCAGCTGTCAATCCACGGTGGGTGGCACTGACATTCCACACACTTCTCACCCAATTGCTTCCTCTGTGCTACATTTGGCATTTGTATCTCAGACAGACATTCCTGAGGGAGTAAGATGGTGCCCTCATCACTTACATCATTATCCCCCCCAAAGAAGCATATGACAACCTTGAAGCCCTCACTGGAGTGCTGAGAGTGTTTTTATAGTGATTTCTTTCCATTTGCTGTGTATCTGCATCTCCAATTGTGCAGCTGAGCCAGCTCATACCCAGCTATCCCTGTCTTGGCAAGGAAATTACCCAGAAAATCAGTGATATGAGCTCGCTGGGCTATGCTGCAGAGCAGGTGTTGCTAAGGGTTCCCTTCAGCAGCCATCTGACCTAGCCTTGGCAGAACATGCAAAATGGGTATGGAAGTTCTTCCCTACTCTGTCCTCCAAGTGGCAGTGTCTGAGAGGGCTGTATGCACTTACTTCTTGAGTTATAGGAATTCTTCATATTCTTATGCTCTTGATTTCTTCCCCTTACATATTCTGCAGATTTTTGTTGTTGTTATTGTTTTGGGTGGAGGGGAGGTGTTTGGTTTGTTTTGTTTGTGTCCTAGTACTTTTCTGTCTGAGTTAATAGTTCTTCCAGGGAGCTAAAGAGTTGCTAACTCCTGCCTCTGCATTTCACCAGTGGATGAAGGAGACCCATCAGTGTCAACTAAAAACTATTGTCAACCTGTGAGGCTGCTCTGAAGAAGCCAGAGCAAATAAAGGTAGCACCTGCCCTATTATTTCTGAGGCTGCAGAAGGTTTTGGTGGCAGGACACACAAGGTTTGGGACTCTGGAGTGCTGGCAGGAACCAAAACAAGATGAGGGGCCAAAAGGGTTGGGGCAGAAGGGCAGAGAAGCCAGCTAAAGGGAGGTCCAGGGGAACCAAAGTTACTGGGTGGAGGAGGCTGCCCACTGCTCCATGGCAGGGACAGCATCTGAGCCTACCTAGGTAGGTTGGGAGAGCTGGACCACAAGAAGCAGGAGGAGATATGGGGGCTAGAGGTGGTGAAGGGTGTCACTGGCCAAGGCAAATGGGAAAGGATCCCATCTCTGCCACTTTACCTTGCTGCCTCCATGGCACTGACCACAGATTCTTGCCAGCCTAGGCCCCCTTTGCACTTCAAAAATTTGCCACCCTTCCACAACGCAATAATGACAGTCTGCAAAAGGTTTTTTCTGTTTTAAAAGGGCAAGTTCCCACAGCTTGCCTGTGAAGTAGGAGGAGTGCAGATCAAAAGGCCCTTAGAAACTCCTGCAACTCAAAACCCAGCCCAGAGAGCCAGAAGACAGTCCAGGCTGAAGATAACCACTTAATATCTGCTGTCTTCAACGCCTGTGGCCTTAGTCTCTCATCAGCACACATGAGAAAAATAAGCACATCATCCTCCTGGCAGAGGGGTGAGCTTTGATTGTGGCAACATCCAGTAGATGAGGGTCACACTCCTAACACACTGCAGCCATTCCTGCCCTAACAAAGCACCCTTGCACACTGACAATCTGTCCTGAGCTCAACAGATGGGGTAGCCTCATGTGGCTACAATATTCCTCATTATCACTGCTGAAAAATCTAAAATATGGGGAGGGGAAAGAGGAGACCTAAAGTTCTCTTAGGGCACCACCAGTTTTTAAAGCATTTCCTTTAAATTAAACAGCCTGAAGGCCTTGCGTAAACATGCCAAGTGACAGGGGAGACAAAAAACACCGAGGCTCTGGTAAAATTAATTTTATACTGCATACTTCTGACCTGTCTGAAGCCTGCATGCCCCAGGACACAGCAACTCATTTTCCTACCTCAGTCTGCAATACTGGGACACACTGAAAAGCTGCAGCATCAACTTGGTGAACCACAAATGGATGCTTTATCTCTGCTCAGTGAAGCTAGAGAACCCCTATCAACACTGTGATCGTACTGGCAACAGAACAAACCTGAAGTTGACACTGCAATGTTTAACCCACCAGCAGTGCTCCCTGCCCACAAGAGCTGGCTGGGCAGCACAAACACTTCACTGGTGTCAGAGAGGGCTTTCCACTCCCCTGGCACTGCACGTTCATGCAGCAGCCTCTCAGTTTTCATTATAAGCTCCCTGGGACAAGAAACCATTTGTTTGCTCACTTCCAAGCACAAAAGTAAGTTAAATTCATACCAACAGAAGTTCAAGAAGCAGAGCTTTGCAAAATTCTAGCCCAAACTTTTACCCCAGAGGAAATGTTCTCCAGGAACAGTTGTTTTACAGCGAAGGAAAAGCTGCCTTACCTGCGGTTCCACCAGCCAGCTCTCCTCCTCACTTTGAGCTGGCTTTGTAAACTTAAAGGCTGAATAAAGAGGGATTTTGTCCTTAGTACTGTAGAGGGTTGCGAAGCGTGGCTCTTTGTTGTACTGCTGACAGATTTTCACATGGAACGGCTCCGTGAATCCTTCGGGCGGGACTTGTCCAGGGAAGAACACGTTACACTCGGCAAAACCAGTTTCATCCTCTCTGACAACTCTGCCCTGGGAAAAGCCTGGGAAAAGTGAGATGCAAAGCAAGAATACGATTGACGTCTTCATGGTCCACTCCCCGGAGCCGAGGGAAGCCCCGTCTGCCTCCGCTGGGTACGGCAAAGCACCAGAGCCCGTGCAGCAGCCAAGCCAGACAGCGCCTGGAATCCGGGTGTAGCGTGCGAGGGAAACGAAAGGCGAAACCGCAGCCGATCCCTTCGGGAAAGCAGCGCGTTCTGCAGGCAGCGCCCGGTGCGAGCGGCCGCTGCTCTGACACACGCTGCGGACGCCAGCTGCCCGCGGGAGGTGATGCCAAGCAACCTGAAATCATCAGGGCTCCTTGCGAAGGGGAGGAGGGACGCCCAGGGCAGCGGCAGCGCCGGAGCTGAGCGGCACCGGCTGTCCAGGCTGGGGCTCAGCGCCGGCGGGGGTGTGGTGTGCTGCATTGCAGCAGTCCCCGGCAGGAATTTTGGCTGACACAGCCAGAAATGTTCCTGAGGCTGTCAGAGGGGATGCTGCAAAGTCAGATTCACCACCCCAAAGAAGGTATTGGCTGTCCTCTCCAGCTGTGAGCCTGGCCAAAGGAGAGGCAGAGAGAAAGAAGAGAGGTGGCAACATTGGAGCTGCTGGGAGCCCCCTTTGACCCTTTCTGGGGTGGCTGTCATCGCTATTGCTGCCACATGCTGCTTAGATGATCGCGAAAGGCATTCACCTCCCATCTCTCCTGGCACTGTATGGGAAATTCAAAACCCTCCAGTATCACCTCATCTTGGGAGACCCTCTCTCAGAAGGGATGAACAACAGGCAGAAGGATGAAGACTCTCGGATCCACCATAGAACATTTGAGCCAAAGCTATGGAACTGGCAAAAAAAAAAAAAGGAAATGAAGCTGCTCCTCTGAGTTTATGTTCAGCAGAGTAACCATCCACCCAATAAACAGCTGCCTATGATACCTTGGCTACTGCTGGGTAAAAGCAGCATTCCTTCAGTGACTGGGAAAATCAATGTTTTCAAAATAGTGGAGATGGAAAGGAGATTACAGAGCAGTACCTTGGAGTCAAGAAAAGGTAGCATTTTCCCACCCAAGAAGTGAGATCACTCACAGAAGTGATCAGCTCTGTTGCCAACAACCAAAAAAAATCCTAGATACCACTAGGGCACAAGTCCCTTTTAAATACAATTTCCAAGCAAAAAAAACCCCATGTGCTACCATCCCACAAGTACTT
>PYHW01010840.1:7827975-7856613 GCA_013186435.1 Turdus rufiventris
TGTAAAAAGCTAAAAATAGACTGCACTGTATGACTGTCATTCCTCTACTCAGGGATCACTTCTGGAAGTATCAAGACAAGGAAATACGTCAACACCTCTTCGTGTAGTGATATCAGCTAGGGGAGACAGAGGCAGGCTGGACAGGCTGGGCAACAACAGGAAATGTAGTAAGTGGGCTTGGGTTTGGTCCAGGCAGATGACTGGTCACCCAGCCCTGCCAGAAATAGTTAGTCATGTTCAGGAAAGGTGATGGAAAGGAAAGCACAGACATAAAATTTCATTTTCCTGGATGTAAAAAGGCTCTGGAAAATCAAGAACTGAAGCTGAACCTTTGCTGTTTTTCTGATCCCAGACATGCAATTACCTGGACAGCAGAATAAATATTTTAATAAGCATGGTAAGCCCTGCTACTCAGGCAAAGCTAGGTCACGCAGTGAATTTAAACACCCCACTTCAAGGCTGGCATGTATTACTTCAGGACGGGCATAGTCCCAATCCAATGAAAAGGCAGCATGAGGTGTCTCAAGATGTGCATGACAGCAGGCACTAGCACACTGAACAGATCAATGATTTCCACCTAGACCTATGAATCAAGCTCTTGCCTCAAAGTGGCAACTCTGTCTCATCAGATGTACAGCCCCAAGTTGTCTTCTGAGCCTCAAGGGCTTTAATGGGCTTTTGGGACACTGAGGAGTTCTTTCCTTTCACAGTGTGAGGCTGGGGTCTGTCTGCCAATTTAGCTCTGCATGTACCAGCAAACAGATAAACCTGCCTCATTCTGAAGAGCAGGAGCTTCAGGTTTTCATTTCCCATGAGGAGCATCACGTCAAAGCCAGCATGGAGTTCCACTCCTTTGCTCCCGGTTTGATTTTCTGTCCAAGCAGGGTGCCCTTTCAGTTTCTATCTATTTTAAGATAGCTGTTGTGACCCTTGAACACCAAGGTGTGTATTTTTGTCTCTTGCTAACATCACTATTACTAAAGGGACTAGTGCCATCATCATGCTAATGCACTTACCATGCTGAAAAGATAAGGACAAAAGGACTGCTCTGCTCTGGGAAGGTTACATTCTCAGCCAAGGGACCACAGATAGAGAACTCAAATACAGAGAGATGGAGCTGGCCAGATGTTTTGATGACTTGGCGCTGCAGTAGCTTATCTGCTATCAGATGCTTTTATAGGCATCACAGGGAGTGATGCCTATAGGCACTGATAGGGAGCAATGCCTGTAGGGGCTGATGCCAGAAGGAGAATTAAGATCAGATTCAAAACAGCCCAAAGGCTGTTGATGTGAGCAGGAGGGCTCTGACAAAATACACATTGGGTTGGCAATGGGCAGTGTGAGCTGGTGGTGTCAGCATGAACTCTGGCAGCAGTGTGGCCTCACAGGACCTGGAGCTGCCTTCTCCAAACCCATCAAGGGGTGACAGTGCAATAAGCTGAGCAGTGTCAACAGTGCTGGCCAGAACCTGATGTTTAATGTGATGGAGCAGAGGGAATCCAGGGTGGATGCAGAGTGATGTGGCCAAAGGGACACATGAGAAAAGTGATCATAGAATCGCAGAATATCCCAAGTTGGAAGAGCCACACAAGGATCATCGAGTCCAACTCTTGGCCCTGCACAGGACACCCCAAGAGTCACACCATGTGCTTGAAAGCATTGTCCAAATACTTCTTGAACTCTGTCAGGCTGGTGCTGTGACCACTGCCCTGGGGAGCCTGTTCCAGTGACCAACCACCCTCTGGGGGAAGAACCTTTTCCTGATACCCAACCTAAACCTCTCCTGACTCAGCTTCATGCCGTTTCCTCGGGTTCTGTCACTGGTCAGCACAGAGAAGAGATCAGCGCCTGCCCCTCCACTTCCCGCCATGAGGAAGCTGATGATTCAGTGGCATGCAGAGGTATGTGGGAGACAAGAGGGGCTGTGGACAACAAACTGTATAGACACAGAGTTTGTAAGCTACGACAGAGGTGAGGTGTGTTGGGGAAAACTAAGAGAGGTTGGAGAGAAGGAAGGGCAAGAAAAGAGGTTAGGATCCAGAATATTATACTGACCCTCAGGAAAAGGAAGATATTGGGTGAAAATTAGAGTTGAGGAGGATCTTCCTGAAAATCTGGTATGCTAAGAAAAGGTGAAGAAGGAAAACAAATGGAAATAGGTGTGAGGAAACCTGGGAAGTGGGTTGTGAAAGGTCAAGTGAGATGATGAGAGAAATCTGAGGAAAGTCTCTTGTGATAAGAAAATGAGGAAAAAATATGAGGAGGAATAGGGGGAAAGGAGAATGAAAGGCTTACATCCATCTTCATTGACCTGACAGAGATGAGCAGTCTTCCTGCTCACCAAGGGTCACAAGCATCAAGAACAATGTCTCAAAAGAAAGAATACTTCCCTGCAAAACAAACCTGAAAAGCATGTCAGCATCCAAACTCTCTAGCCATTAAAAAGCTGCCAGGCTTGTCTGTCCACTTTCCCACACTGCTTCTCCAGCCCTGTCCCTGTTCACACGGCTGACTCTGGATTTGCTACAAATAGAAAATCTATCCCCTCACATGCTTGACCCCTCTACCCTAGTATTTCAAAACATTTTTAACTCCAAATATTTTTCTAGGCTGGATCTCCAGTCTCCTATCATGGACTCTGTGAGAATCTAGTGTTGTGTGTGACTGTCTCTCCTGAGAAGAAAAGGAAGAAGACAGTGTCTCCAAGGGCAAGCAGTCTCACAAGAGAGACCATTTGTCTCAGTAGCATACCAAGCTTGGACGTGGAGCACAACAGTGCCAGCAGACATGCCATGGCATGTCAGAGAGCACATATGCCTCCTCACTGTCTCATGGGGAAACAGTCTCTTTTAAAAATTAGTTTAAAAACATGCTCTGGGAAGGGAGCCCAGTGCTGAGCTAAAGGGAAAAGCAAGAGTGAAACAATTTTCCTATTGTAACTAAGAGATTCAAGGGCAAGGGGAGGGGGTGGGCAGAAGGGCTTATAAACAGATTTTTGGGATTTTGATTCCCACCTAAAATGAGGTTTTGATGCCAATCTCTGCCTTTTGTCTTCACACCTTCCCCACTGTGTCCCTGGTGCTGGTGAGGAATGGCCCTCCACTGGCAGGGCTGCTTTGTTGCTCAACTCTGCCATGATGCTCACTAGCAAGGGTGGCCTGTGAGAGGCCAAAAACTGCCTCATACTGCCAGTGATGCTGATCTGGCTCCTCTGCTTCTTCACTTGCATTTTCTCTTGTCCAGACTCAGTGTCCACTCACAGCAAACAGTGAATGCCTTGAAGTGGTGTCACAGCTGAATAAGAAAGAGCATGAAGTTTTAAATGAAAAATTATAGAGGAGGTTGTCCATGGTGTACAATCAGAGGAAAAGGTTGGGAGCTGGGAAGAGTGAAGCAGCCAAACTGCTTAATGGATGGTAACACCATTAGGACAGAGACATATTCTCATTTTGTACAAAAACTTGCACAGTGGAAGTCTGACAGGCACCTTGTAAACCATGAAGTGTAAATGCATTGCATAAATGCTGAATAAAATCATTAAAATCCAAAGGCTGCTTCCTTTGGCATTTTATCATAGTCTTCATATCCAAGAGATCTCTGTTAATCTTCAGACTGTTTAAAAGAAACACAATGACAATCCCATGCTAGACAGCAAAAACAGGATGGATGTAGATTAGCAGTATAAGGCAATGTTTTTAATAGTGCAAATTATTATCTGTCAAAATGAGCTATTTAGAGATGTGCTGAAAGCTTCAGTATTTCCATTCTTTAAATTAGGAGGTGCTTTTTAACATTATAACAACTAAAAAAAAAAGAGTTGATGTTTCAACTATAATGGCCTTTGTTTTACAGATCGTCAATTACTGAGAGCCACAACAGCTCTTATACACCTTAAATCTGTTTTGGACAGGGAAGTTATCCACTTGCATATTTTTCTTCTAGGTATTAATATTGATTTTTTACTATTTGTTTTAGTTTTTATTTTCAAAAGTGTAGTGTGATTCAGTAAATGCTGAGAGCTTGCCATGCTACACGCTGCCCAAAACAAGGCGTGACACAGCTCCTGACAGTCTGCATTGACAAAAGACTGGTGAGTGGGAAGAAAATTAGAGGTACAGGCTTGTTAGGCTTGCATCATCTTCAGAGGAGGGAAGGAGAAAGCCATAGCCCTTGAGAAAGCTAAACCTGTTGGCAGGATCCAGAACCTCTAATCAAGAGGCAAGATAGTAGCTACACCCAGGACTGCCTGTCTCCAGAAACACCACGGTATTTTGGAACGAAGGAGTAGTAGGAGGAGTCCCATGTTCTGCATTAAAGGTTTGGCCAGACCTGATAGATGGATATGAGATCCCAGCTGCTCCCCATCTCCAGCATCCTCTGTGCCACTCAGATCGGCAGTGGAGATGCCCCTATGGAGCCCTGTCATCCCAACAGCCAGAGAGGCAGGCACCACAAGGCCCTGACTTGCATCATTCTACATGGCCAAGCAAGGATGAGATGGCATCCTCCAGATGTGCCTCTGTCTCTGCACCAGCTTTAAAATGAACTCAAGATGTCCACAGCTGGTCAAACCTCAGGCAGGACCTAATGTACTCCTGCCACCACGGAGACTTAGGCCATGAAAAATTAAGTACATTGGCTGTGTTAGAGAAGAGTGAGCAGCTCTTTCTCCATTCTCATTTCAGGCCTTGGCTTGCTACTAAAATCCATATTGCAACTGCTCTAGGCATAAACGTAGTATCATATTTTCCACGTATGTTGGTTCTTGGCCAGTACTGCCTAGGGAAAAATTCAGACGTGAAAAATCAATCACCAGTCCCAGGATCCTGTCACTACCCTGAGTACAGGGCTCAGATTCTGACCTTAAAGTTCACAGAATAGCATCGGTGCATGACAGTAGGACAGGGTATCTCCTCTAAAATAAAAAAAGCAGCAGTGCTTTTAGTCATACTGACAGCAGGGTGAAAGGAAGTACTAGCCTCAAATTAGACCTATAAACAAACAAGTGGCTCTTGGGATTGCAGGTTAAAATACAAGTGTATACCCAAAGTCCCTGAGGAAAGGTAACTTTGTCTCTCTCCCTCTCAAGCTCAGTTCAGCATCTAGGAAATTGTGGTTTAGATCTTATCTCCATCAGGAAGCAGAAGACGACTGGCCTGAAATGTCTCATGCCTGCAAGAGCCAGTGACAGGAGTCACTGTTCTGCTGCCCTGGGCTGCTTGCCACTGAACTTTGCACAAATAGTCAGGAGAAGAATCCCCTTCTGTCCTTTAGATCTGCAGAGAAAGCACAAGAGCAAGAATCTCGCAGCCCAGCCTGGACCACTCTGCTTACAGTCCCTCTGAGCAGCAGCCCCTGTGCCTGTGCCAGGACATGGTGCTCTCAATCTCCTCTGTGCAGTAGCCAAAGGAACCAGAATTCCCTTGAGAGCATGACAGCCTTCTAACCTCCCTCCAGCACAAGGCCTTAGTAACCACTCCACTAACTGAGCATCCTTACACCTGATGGGAAGTGCTTTGAAGTCTGCCAAGCATGGACTACAGAGCTCACAGCTGGTAGAGACTGCAGGAGCTGGAGTTACTGGAGTAGGCAAACTCCAGCACAGTGAAAACTTGAAGGCGGGAGAGATGTAAATAGCGAGGCACATTCATCACACGCCAAACATTCCTATGCAAGCCCTACCCCCACAGGCACCAGCTCTATCAGTCTTCCCTCCACAGCTGCTCATGAACTGTGGGATGCAGCACCTTGCACAGGACCAGGAATACTCCCTCGATTCCTGCTTTAATTTTTACCTCCAAGGATAGCAATGCCAAGTTAATAGGGGCAACAGTAACATAGTGCTGGATAGGAGCAATGACGTCAAGCTGCTCAATGTGCATGTTTTTGCCAGGACAGGCATGAGATATGGCTGCTTTCACCATGCTCATGGCAGGCAACTGGACAAGAACAGGAAAAGGGTGGGAAATGCATCCAGGAAGGCCTGAATGCAATTACTAATCCTCAACAGCAATGATACAGAAACAGGCAGTGTCTTGCCAAGATGAGTCATGTCTGTAGAGGCATTTGCAGCATACACACCTTCTTGGTGTGCCCCAAATCTTCAGGGGAGCATGCAATGCCCCATTCAAAAGGCTTCCTGCTTACACTCATGCTGGAGCTCCATGTTCAGCTGAAGGAGTCGGCCACCAGAAATCCTGAACCAACTGATTCTGCTAATCATGGTTTTATACTCCTAACCAGCATTAACCACTTAAACTTCAACTGAACCCCTCCTGTCTTTCTGCACAAATCACAAAACAGGAAGGGAACAAATTTTGCCAGCCTGGTGTCATCCATAAGTGGTTTCAGTCAGGGTTGCTGATCTTGTAGGAGAAGCCTGCTTTTTCCTTAGTCTGAGTCCCACAACAGGACCCAGTTTACAGGCCTTGCTCAAACAGAGATGATGATTCTGATGGGAAAATTAAATGTCAAAGCCCTATGGGCTTTTTAATATAGGAAACCAAATTTCAGAGCCTGTTCTTAAATGGGACATTATATCTACAATTTGCAAAAGCCTTTGGTCTCTTATTTGTGGTTTTACAGAAAGGGAAATGCACAAGACTTGGTGAGAGGGGGTGACTTTGTCAAGGTCCCCTGGCTAGTGGCAGTGCTAAGAAGAAAATAATAGTTTCCTGAGTGCCAGCCCTCTGCACTGACATAGTTCTTCAAAAGCAAAGCGCTCCCTTGAGGCCTTAGCAGCTAAAATACTGTGAATTTGCAATCAAGAACTAAAAGAAAAACAACCTGGTTCATCCCACTTGTAGGGATTTCATTGTTTTTCGAGCTCTTGTTCTTTGTTTCCATCTGAATCAGAATAAACTCACTTCTGCCCATGTCTGAAAGAAACAATGTGGGTGGTTAAAACTCTTGCAAAGCCTGAGTGGCCTCATTACTGGGCGAACCCTTTGCACAGTGTGCTAGTTCAGTAAATAAAGGTTAACTAAGGATAACTAAAGGTTACCACAGTGGTTAAAAGAACTCACTGCTGGCTGATGCCAGCTACAACCCTCTTAGGTAGGAACACGTTATATTCATGTGGCATCTTTGGAGGTGGTAGAAATTGATCCTATGGCTGACCTTCTTTTCAATTGGTTTGAGGACTTGCACTACTGGGACGTTGCTGGAAAGGAATCTGAATTGTGTTTTAACTTGTCAGGATGATATACAGCTGTTTTACTTTTCTTATAAACTCTTCCTTGTATTCCTGGTTTGGAGACTGGAGATAAATGAGGAGATTCTGGGCTTCCACATAGTTTCTCTATTCCTTAGAGCCCTGTTTACAACAAGTAGTTACCTGCATCTTGAAGCTTTCAGTAACTGAAATTTTAAATCTAGAAGGATCTCATCTAACTTATCCTCATCTTCAAAACATAACTACTTAGATAGTTTTATGCTGTAAACTCCCCATCTTCTGCTTGCCTTTGTAAACTACTAATGAAATATAGAGCAGGACTTTCTGGGATTGCTCAAGCAAGTGAGTAAATCACTTCCCAGAAGAACCTGTTACTCTCCACTGAACAGATAAAGGGCCCTAAAAATTTGCCTAGACTAGATATCTCACTTACTTGGAGCTGTATGAGAGTAACTCTAAACCTAAGGGAGAGATGCACATAAACTGAGGACTGATTCAGACAGAAAATAATGATAAAGCATGAAAACATAAAAAAAATGCAGAGAAATATGTGTACCAGTTTGTGATATTATTGCTAAAAGTTATAGCTGCAGCTGACTCTTAGGGAGACAAGGTCATCTCCACTCCATCCTGCCTAACAAACTGACTTGTGGAATACTTCACTGGTTTCTTTATTCCACATCTACACAGAGAGAGGTAAAGTGAGCAGGTCCAAAGCCAGAGCCACTGTGGTATGTGGACAGCCAGCCCTTCCTTCCATACAACACCGGTTTCCAAAATCTGAGCACTGTGCTACTGAAACTCCTCCCAGCCTGAGTCATCATCAGGCAGCATTAAGGAAAGGATAAAATTAGTTTGGCTATTAGAAATATTTGGTTAATAAATGAAACAGTAGGACAGTTTTGCTTAACAGTGGATGCAATCATAGACAGAGGTATGTCCTGGCTGCTTGCCTGGATGTAAATAGTGCATGGCTAAAATTATTTGCTTTGTCCAAGCTCAAAAAAAATCCCTTCAGCAGAAACAAGAGAGCTTCCATGGAGCTGAGCATGCATCCAAGACTGTGAGTCCAGGAAGCATTAGCTGTGTGTGTCTTGGGGCGCCACTCCTTCCTGCAGCACCCTCCCTTCCCCAAGTCCCTGAGTGCCTTTTGGCTGACATCACATCTCACGTTGGAAAAGCACTGGGATCTCGGCGGAGAGCCACGCATGTGGGGAAGCAGACAGAGAAAGACACAATTAACAGAAGACACATTCAAAACCAGTGTGTTGGACCTGCAGTGCTGGTCTGGCTCGTTTAATGGCTGGCTAAGGAACCACAGTCTGCGGTGTCTGATGAAGGTCATCACTGCCTCGGGGAGGATCCAGATCAGCTCCTCATCCTGTGTCTTTTCTTCCAGGGAATTCCCACTCATTCCTGGAATTTTCCTTTTGTAATGAATAGGTAACAATCTGTCTCTGTTGCTGCAAAGCAAGAGTTTGCAGCTGCAAAATACACCCATGACTGGAGTACTGAAGCACAAAAATCGCAGCAGCCCAGGGAATGGAATGGAGCACAGAAGCAGAAAGTTGGAGAGACAGTGGAGTGGGAGGCGTCAGGGCAGAGGTTACGGGCTGGAATGACTTTGTGGGCAAAGACAAGCAGCAGTAAATGGCATTTACCATGCCATGGCAGGCAGCAGGGAAGGTGTGGCGGAGAGCAAAAGAACACAAGATGGCCTCATCGGAAAGCAGCCCCTGCTGACTCACCAGCCGAGTCACAGCCTTGCCCAGCTTCTATTCTTTTTCCAATCAAGGAAACAGCAACTCCCCACGGACTTCTTTTAAGGCTGGTTTGGATGCTGAGCATGCCTGCACCAAGTTTCCACTCTTGACAATCCCCAGCGCCCTTCTATATCTGCTTCCCAGCAGGAGACACAATCCTTCAAAGCACAGAGTGTCCTGAGGGAGGAAACGGTGCTGTGGTGCTGTGGCCGCTCCAAAGCAGAAACAGGATTTACAATTTAGTGCAGATCGGCCACACAAGCTGTGCCTCAGATGGCCAAAGACAGGCTCTCACAAGAAAGAAGAGGCAACAGGAAAATTCAGGCTGGGAGATTTCCATTCTGAGGCATTGAACCTCTGCCTTGCTGGGGAAAGTGCTCACCTTCAGAGCACTGCTTTGAAAGAGGAGATTGCACATCGTCCTGCTGTACTTTAAGGGTGGGAAGAAGACAGCCTACAGTGGGAGACAGGAAAACTCAGGAATTACAATTGCTTCAAATTCCTTTCTGGATTCAGAAAAAAAATCAGTGAAAATCAATAAGACCAATGCTAGAGATGAAAGAAAGGGGAACCAAAACCCAAAGAATATACATTTAAGGATTTTGAGAACAGAAAAATTACACAGGAAACAGGAAAAAATCTCTACACTGGCAAGGCTAAAAGGGAGTTTTTAAAGTCCGTTAGGAATATAAACAATCTTCATAATACTACAGGCCAAGAAGTAGATGAGAAAAACATTAACAAGGCTCCAAACAGGCACAAGGTCTTCAGAAATGTTTTTGTTCTCTTTCAGGACACAATGTCTTTTGCAGTCTTGCCATGATCTCAGAGAAGGACCAGCACTATGGTGAGACCTACATCCTAAAGCACTGGGATAACCAAAGAATGTTGGTCTCCTGGGTGGTCCACAAGCAAATACAAAATTGCACCGAGAGTGTGTACAGGTACCATAAAGGATTTGGGACACTAAGAGGCTATGTCAGTGACACCAGCAAAGGATTTATTTTCAAGACCTAAACCTGCAACACAACCAAGTATGTTTATTTGTTGCAGCTCAAAGACTACATGAAATTTTCTAATCCAGAAAAGGATTCAAGAGTCACCATGGACATGTATCTGGATTCAAGCCTCCAGTGCAGTGGTGTGGGTAAAAAGGCCAGTGTAATCCTCAGATAAACAACCACAAAATGGGGGGAGGAAAATGGTTATGTCTGTCTAGTTCACATTGATGGTGCTGATGCTGAAACAGTTTTTTATATTTTTGTTGTTGATAGATGGGTAGAGAGCAAGAAATAGCCCTCAAATAATTGGTGTGAGGAAGAAAACAATCCCAAGACTAAAAGAGTGCAGGCTGCTTACTCTATCCAAAGGCAGCAGCAAGACTAGATTACAAAGTATAAATACCTAGTGAGAGCACAGGCTTTTAAAATTACCAGAGAAAGGTACAAAAGGCACCCATGGTTGGAAACAAAGATGACTGAAATTAAAAATAAGGTGGAGCTGTAAACTGTGCACACTGGAGGAAATGATCAAGGGAAGCAGTGACTTCTGCTCCTCATGTTTTCCATAGAGCACATAATACCTAAGGGTTGCCACAGACAAATTGCTCAGCAAAGACTGGAGCACCTATGGGCAGGGGGAAGATCTGGGATTTTGCTTTTGTCTGCTTGTTTACACTGTCTGATGACATTACAATGCATAATCCAGGAACACGGGAATTCACCCTCGCCACCTTTTACCACTGAACTTGAGTGGTGTCCCCTTCTACATCCCTGCACTTCAGTGGATATTTAATCCTTTCCCTTATGCTTGGCTAGTCAAAAACACATGGAGAATGTCCCTAATGTCGAAGCCTGCCTGGTGGGGCAATAATTGTCCATATGTGGGGTGAGCCCTGCTTGGGAAAGAGCTCTGTGATGTGACCCAGAGGGCCTGAGAAGATATTGATGACTGTGGACATGCTCTGAGAATAATTACTGGGTGAAGGCTCTCTGAGCACTTGAGCTGAGGAATAGACTAATAGCTATTATTGTTAGGCCCTGGAGACAATATGGTGCGAAACTTCTTACTCCTAACTAAATTCAAACAAGTTCAAGTTCAGGAAAAACTCTGTATGCTTAGAGATCTTTAAACCCTAAAGTTGTGGACCTGTGAATGTTAGGTGTTTCTGCAACAAAATTGAGTTGGTATTTTTAGGAGTCTGGGCTCAGGTACCTCCACTTCACTAATATCCTTCTTTACTGCTTAATTCTTCTAAGGAAACCAAGCCCTTGACCATAAAACACAACTTCACATTGATACAATCAGGGGAAGGGAAGCTCCCTGGGGAACAATTTTGGCCAAAGACACGAAGCCATTCTTTTACTATTTGAAGAATCTTCAAATCTGTTCAGAGCAGGGACTGTGCTAATTTTAAACACACAATGGAATGCTCACATTTTTCTCTAACCCAAGAGCAGGAGAAGTCCCTTCAGTTCTTGAGGTCTTTAATCAAGACTTGATACCTTCTGCCAGATGGATATTACAACAGAACAGAAGGCACTGCCTTCAGAACATGTTATGAGCAAAACATAACATTCGGCACCACAATGGTCAAATTGGCATAACAGTCAATGCCTCTTGATTTAAACTCCACAGATGTATAATCTAGGAATTGTACCCACCATCGCATAATGATGCTCTCAATTCAGGCTGCTGTGATCTGTACACTACCAAATTCCCAAAGCCAGACTTCTTTGCAAGGTTTGATCTTGAGTTTAAACTGCCTGTAGTGGGAGAAATCATAAACCCGTTTCATAGGGTGCTGATAGAGGCTTGCAGATGAGAAAATGCTACACTGGATACTTGGTTACTGACAGGCATAGCTCTCAGGAAGTAACACAGTAATTACTGTCACTATTTATCCAACTTTAGAGTGAAGCTTAACTTACTTAAAATAACTGGTTTCTTTCTATACTAAAGGCCCACTTCTCCCGAGTGCTTTCTGTGATGGCTCGTTGACACAAAGGGTGCAATTTCCATTGTTGCTGTAGCTCCCCAGATAGCAACATCCGTGGGACCTCTTGTGGGCTCTCTTCTAAACTGCATGTTGGGTGTCGAGCACTCAGGAAAATGCTTCCCTGCTCATTTGTAGATATATCAGGGAGCCTTTTACTTCACTTGCCTTAGTGTGCATTCACAGGCGTTTGGTGATAAAGTGCATCCAAAGCGAGCAATAAACACAAGGAAGGAGGTGCATTTTAAGAGGGGGAATTTAATTCCTTAGTGATCATTGTTCGAGCTTTGGCTTCTTTACATAGACAGCAATGATTACTGAATCGCAGGGCAGTTTGACTTGGAAGGGACCTTAAAAAGTCCTAGTTCTAACCCCCTGTCATGAGCAGGGACATCTTGCACTAGACCGAACTGCTCTAAGCCCCGTCCAGCCCGGCCCTGGTGCTTCCCAGGGATGGAGCATCCTCAGCCTCTCTGTACACCTGTTCCAGCCACAGTACAAAGTGCCTTCCTTATAGCCACTATAAATCTTCTGTATCAACATCTGCACCATGTAAAGGACTTCTCTGCGAGGACAAGTCAGACGTGGCTTGCTACCTTATAGTCAGGGTGATGTTCCTAACACGCGTCCCCGAATGAAGAGAATGCCTGAGGTACTCCCTTTTCCTCCGCCTGCCATTGTTTCTATCCTCCCCTATTATCTCTCCAGGGCTCCGAACCCTCCTTTCCCCTTTAACCCCATCCCTCCTTGCCCTGACCCCCGCAGCGCAGCCGCCATGGCTCCCTAGGCAGCCTCCGCCCCGGCACATCATGGCGGACACGCTCGCGCCCCTCTCTATGGTCAGCGCTCCGTGTCTATGACCCGCCGCGGTGCATTGTGGGCGCCTGGCGGAACTATGGTGGCGGTGTAGGGCCCGGCTGCGCAGGGTGGAGGAGGCTGCGCTGTGAGTACCCGGGAAAGCGGCAGGGAGGCTGCGGGAGGGCCCTGAAGGCGGAGAGGCGGCCCTGGGGCAGGGGGTGTCGGGGGGGCAGGCGGGCCCTGCGAGGGGACGGGGTGCGGCCGGGCCTGACGCTGCGGTTCGGATCCCCCTGTAAGGGCGCAGCCCGGCAAGGCCGAGGTAATTCAAGCTGCAGGCCGAGCTTGGACACTCCCTCTTGGCCGATAACTCCTGGTAGCGCTGAAGAGGGTTCTTCAGGTGTTTCTGAAACCTGAGAGGTTTCAGGTTGAGTGTGGGTCCTTGAAGGCCAAGCTGAACACAGACTGACTTAGTCCTGTGAGGAGCGGCTGAGGCAGCTGGGGTTGTTTAGTCTGGATAAGAGGAGGCTCAGGGGAACCTTATCGCTTTTTACAATTGCCTGAAAGGAGGTTGGACACACGTGGGGGTTGGCCTCTTTTCCCAGGACTAGAGGAAGTGACCTGAAGTTGTGCCAGTGGGGGTTTAGGTTGGACATTAGGATGAATTTCTTTACCGAAAGGGTGATTAGACATTGGAATGAGCTGCCAAAGGAGATAGTGGAGTCACTATCCCTCGAGGTGTTTAAGGAAAGACTGGATTTTGGCATTCACTGCCCTGCTCTAGTTGACAAGGTTGTATTTGGTCATAGGTTGGACTCAGCAATCTCTGAGATCTTTTCCAATCTGATTCTGTAACCTAAGAGAAGCAGGATGCTTTCCAGACAATTTGTTAATATTTCCCAAAACTACTGTAGCCACCCCAAATCTTGTTCTTCACCTGATTTCATGGATCCCCCTGTTATATATTACTAGCACAGATAAATTATGGGAACAAGTGACTTTCTTGGATCATGGGTGTGGCTGAAAGTGTGCCAAGAGAGCTTTCTGAAATGGTTCACTGAGTTTGAGCTGACTTGTACAGCATCACTGAAAAGTGTCAGCTGTCCTTGATTACAAGCTAGGGCTAGTTATGGTCACACTTTTTAAAAAGACGTTTCCTTCTGTTAATTTTTTTGATTAGTAGTGGCCATAACTGTTCTGCCTGATGGAATGTAACTTTGAGCCACTCATTATATCATCATTTTGATGCTGAAGTTGAAGTTGCTCTCATTCGAAATGACAAACTAACAAAATAAGCAGAGCATAAATATCTTTTGTTTGTGTACCATAAAAGTGTATGAAAGATGTCATGTTTTTTTATTTTGCTTTTCACTATTTTTAATAGGTTTTCATGTCACCTTTCAACATTCAGCCTTCTGGCTGGTAGGACTGATATCTCAGATCTGATATCTGATATCTTTAGATATCTCTGCAGGTCTCTCTGTCCTGTCCTAAATATCTTTAGGCTGTGACTAATGGATATGTGTGCCTTGGTGAAGCAGTCATTTTTGACTGCAGTTTTTCAGGAGGGGTAAGAGTTTTGTTACAAGGCTATACTGCTTGCTTTAAGGATGGGAGATCAGTTCCTGGCTGGTGTTACTTTACAAAGGTAGCTTCATATTTAAGTTAGACTCCATCTGTCGTATTTCAAGCATATTGGAAAAGACTATTTTGAAATCTGAATAGATTCTGTCAATAAAATGCTACTTAAATTTTGAGGATTGTGAGCTGAGTGACAGCTGATATACTGCAGTGAGACCTGTCACTGCTTCTACAGTTCCAGGAGCAAAGTAGCTCCTAATAAGTGTCTTACAGTGTAAGTTGTAGTAAGAACTTGTTTTTATCCCTTGATTTTGTAGGAGTGAAGATGACGACAGCAGCAAGGCCAACGTTTGAACCTGCAAGAGGAGGAAGAGGAAAAGGTGAAGGAGACTTAAGCCAGCTATCCAAACAATATTCTAGCAGAGATCTTCCTTCTCATACTAAAATCAAATACAGGTTGGTATCATTTTTTGAGTGTCAGGGCAAAGCAGGCTGGGAATGACTTCTGTTATGAGTGGTACTCTAAAATTTTCTCAATACATGTTGATGTGCTTGACACTGAGCAAAGTCCAGAGATTGTCCAACAGTGCTGAGCAAGTGGACTAAAAGTGAAAGTCTCAAAAGCAGAGCTAGGAGCTCAAATGCATTGCAGGTAATTTGGGGAGGTTTAATTTTGATGATAATTTGTTGCTGTTTATGCATGTGGATTATCAGAAGAAGACAAGCTGTGGAGACTGAACATCTTGGGCAGTGAAGTGGAAAGTAAGTTGGCATTGGGGCTGAGCCACAGGGAGTACTGTCACTTGCAGAGCAAGATGAGATGAGAAGTTGAATACATCTTAAAAGCAGGAAAACCACATTATGTATTTGGCATAGGATCACTTGGTAAGGATATTCAGAGGAAGCAGGAGAGCCATGGAATAGCACTCAGGTAGTGGAATGTATTGGAAGAGCTGCTGTTAAGCTGCACGTGGTTTACTCAGGTCTTGGGAGAAGAAATTTCTTTAACCAGCGAAAAAGATAATTTGATTTTAGGAATATTTTCTTATATTTGAAATGCATAATAATTATCTGGAGTCGGTAGGGTAGAATTTAAATTAAATGTGTCAATCTAAAAATGCTCACTGTAATTGATGTTACTCTTGTTAGTGAAATTACTGTTAAGGTTTTACTTTTGCACTTTAAAAGCTGCTTGTTTTTATTCACTAGTTCTTTTCATGATATCCACAAAAATTTCAGCAGCCTCTAGGTGGAACTTAATGTGGCTCATATATATGTAGTTCATCCTTTTTGCTGCTGTGTTATTATATAAAAGAGGGGTGACAAGGTGTTTTGCCTGTTCTCCCAACTTTTTTATTATTGGCCATGGCCTGGGCTCATGAAGAAAAGGTTTATGAAAAGGATGTTTTAGTCTTGGTCTTAATCTGTGAGCCTCAGAGATTAGATTTGCAGCAGCAACTTTGGGAGGAAAACAGTGAAGAAAGGTGACCATGGTGTTTGTGGATGTCCACTAGGACACTGGGATTGGACTGCTGGAGAACGGAACATTTCGCCATAGTGAAATGCAGACAGATGTTGCCATCCTGTTTTGTAGGAATTTAAGTAAGGTCTTTTCATTCATTCAAGAGCCACCAGAAGGAGTGTTGTAATTCACTGTTGCAAAGGAGCACGAGCGTGTGGAGTGGCAGGTCTGTGTGTGCACAGGAGGGCTCTGCTGAGGACAGAATAAACATATATTTACATGGAACCCAGTTCTTGTTCCCTATCCTTACCTGTTCACCCCAGGATTTACTGGCCTCCATGAAAAAATTGTCCCCAGCTTCAGACTGTCAAATTTAAGGTTTTTTCTATTTATTGTTTTAGACAGACCACTCAGGATGCTCCCGAAGAAGTGCGTAACCGTGATTTCAGAAGGGAACTGGAAGAGAGAGAACGAGTTGCTGCAAGAGAAAAGAACAGAGACAGACCAACCAGAGGTAAAAACCAAGAAACAAAAATCTTAATGCCTTTGTGAAACATTGCTCTTGCATGAAATGTGGTGCTGTAAGAAGTTTGCAGTTCAGACAGCATGTCATGAGAGTAGAATTTAGGGTATTGGCCTGATAGTTCAGAACTGTTGACCTGCAAGGGAATGTCCACTGGCTTTAATGCTGGCTTCATGCTAGCAGAAATCTAGGCCAGCCAGTAGAAAAGCATGCCCAGCTGGTACAGTATAATTGTAATGAATTGGCAACAGCTAATAAAGGGATTTTTTTTTTGTACTTGGACAAGCAAGACAGGAAGGAGAAAGGGTAATGACTCATCTTCTGCTGTTAGAGCACCGGTGTAACAATAAATCTCTTTGAAAGTATGCAATTCTTTTCAGATATGATGAAGGAATGACAAAATCAAAGAGCTTTTTGAGAAATATTCATTTTTAGTATTAAAGTACAATCTCTTGTACTTTAGGTTTAGATGTGAAGCTATTGCATGGCTTTCAAATTCACAGAAGAAAGTACATGTGGTTTGGACCAAACTAGCCAAGAGTAATGCTTTGGGATGATCCTAAATGGGGATCCTCCAGTTAGATATATATAATAAGAATATTTCTTCACATGTTTTTGGGTTTTTTTTCTGCTTGAAATAATGAGTTCAAAAACTTCTGGAGACCAAACTGTAAGTATGGTATGTTATTGCTGCTCTTGAGGCTTCCTAGGGGCAGGAATTAACATGGGCATTAAGATGAAGAGGTGAGGGGAAAGTAAGCATAAGCTTGTGTCTCTTACTCAAATTCAAGACAAATTGTGAAGTTTTTTGCTTTCTGACATAAGATGCGGTTAAAGAAGTGACTTAGTCACTTTCTTTTAACTCTTACACCATAGAGCATACAACATCATCTTCTGTGTCTAAGAAGCCTCGGCTAGACCAGATTCCTGCAGCAAATCTCGATGCAGATGATCCTCTTACTGATGTATGTATCTTCTTTTCTGTCTTCTTTCCTTTTGTTACCCTGCCTTAAGGATTTGCTGTTAATGCAATATGTACTTCTAGGTTGCCTAAAGTTTTCAGACAGGTTCCAGTGTATTTTCCTTTTACAGCTTCTGTGCTGCGGTGAAAGTCCAGAGTGGTTCAGTGGTCAGATTCTGGTCCATTCTGTAATGGTATTCTTGGAAAGCACAAAAAAATCTAGGAAACTGAAAATACCACTTACAATATGGGCAATTACCACTGGCTTAGTAAGAGTTCCCCAAGGGTAGAACTGTTGAGATACCTGCAAATGTCTATCTGCATGAGCAACAAATACTTGCCTTTGACTATGCTTCTTATTGCTGGCATCTAGGAGTTAAGTCAAAGGCTTGACAATAAGATCTGGGGTTTTTAGTCCTATGGTATTTGTTCCCAGTAGTACTGGGCAGGGTAATCAAGCACACAGAATTTTTTGTATCACAGTGGTTAGAGAGTGACTGGAGACAGCCATTCTCTAGAATCTGTCCGTTACATAGCATTTTTAATTGCAGTCATCCCAAAAGCACAAACGTATTTTTATCTTGATTTTACTATAAAAGAGCAAAAACCCTATTTGTATTGCATTTGTTGTTACCCAAGTGCTTCAGAAATCAGCCAGAAGCAAATTGTAGCCTTAGCTGGGCAGCCCAGGCTGTTTTTTGTGAAGTTAAATGAACAAGCTGATTCTTGCCTTCCATTTGTTACTATTAGGAAGATGATGAAGATGAGGACTTGGAAGACAGTGATGATGATGACACTGCAGCTCTTCTGGCTGAACTGGAAAAAATCAAGAAAGAACGAGCTGAAGAACAAGCTCGAAAGGTAATCTCACACATTAAAAAGCACGTCTTTTTTTGTGAACTGGTGTCTGTTAAAACCAGTGTGCCTTAAGTACCTGAGATGAATGAGAACTGGTAAACAAAGTGCTGAAAGTGCTGTTCGAATCTCCTCTAAGGTATGATGGATTTCTTCTTCTATCTGATAATGATTAAGAATTTTTTTCTTTGCAAGGCATAGTGAATGTTTTACTCACTGAAACATTTTTATTCTCTTTTTCTACACTTTGTATGGGCAGTGAGTCAAGGTAATCTTGATTTCATGTGCAAGTCCTCTGCACTCAGCTATCATATCAAAGGATATAGTGACATAAGTGAGCTCCATGCAATCCAGTGTAATTTAGTTTATTAACTAGCTTTTATGAAACAAGAAATATTAATTTTATTTAGGAAATAAAGATGTGTTCTTTTGGTGGTGCTTCTTACAGCTGCAGGTTTTAAGCAGCAGTTGTCCTTTCACAGCTTTGGTGCTTTGTTGGAAGGAGTACCAGTTTGAGCTGTAAGACCAGAACTATTTTCATGTGATTATACACAGCCAAATTAATTTGAAAAATGTCTCTGCAAAACTAAATAACGATAGAATAGTCTTCTCAGAATTGGGAAACTCAATTCACATGTAGCTTTCACACCATGTTCTGCCTGTGAAAGGGGAGGAAAGTCTCTGTAATTGCAGATGTTTTCCCATGAGTGGAATTAGATCTTGTACTGATGGTGCTATTACATCCTTGGTGTAAGAGAGATTGTTGGGATGGAGTGCATTAGCAAAATTCTTGATTATTGATTGGCCTTCTAGGGACTGGGAGTTTGGACTAGTTTCTGGGAGTGGTCTGTGTTGTAAAACTTACCAGATTTTAGGTTTGAATTGGGTACTGGTTCTAACATTGTATTGCAGCAGAGTTCAGAGTCCAGGTATTTCATCTGCACTGCTGAAACACTCTCCTCTGGTCATGCATCAGAAGTAGTGGATGTGTGCAGCGTTCCCTTATCTGCTTTTACTAAGTGCTTTCTCTTCTTGAGTAGGGCTTAAATAATTTTAGTGCTTTTGTGAAACGTTGGTTCCTTCATCTGGAGTAGTTTTGTATGCTTTTACAAGTATACTCTCCATTAGTATAAAACAAAACAAAAACCTCAAACCAAACAAAGAGTCTGTCAGAAAACCAAGGCATCTGTCACCTGAGGCATTTTTTTAGAACATGCTAAATAAACATATTAGATGTTGATCAGGGGCTAATCAAAGGCTGCTCTGACAACGTGATGTTTTACTGCTTCTGAACTGCTTGTAACCTTTTCTGTAGTTTAACATACGAATTCATAGTTTTATGTTATCCATGAATGCTTAGCTGACAGTGAACAGGGCTGAGCTTCCAGCAGACATTAGGAACCGCTAGGAGAGGATAATTTTTTAACTGCTGTTGGCAGCATCGTAGTTGCGAGCCTGTTCTTGCCTAACAATATAAAATTTACCTTGAGAATCAACAAGGCCTGTAAAACCAGTGAGCTCTGCAGTTTTGCACTTGAATAGATTTTTGACCTCAGCTATCCTTGCACAGTGCTTAAAATGAAAGCTTAGGTCTATGTGGATTTTCCACTTTGCTTGATGGTTGAAATTATGCATCAAGATCAAACAGCATAACTTGTCAATTTTAGTGTAGAAAACTTGCATTAGGAGAATAATGGTTAGTAAATTGCAGCTCAGATAACCAGGTGCCTGCTTCCTTTATCATGTGTGGAAAAGCAGGAACATCATAATCCCTGTGAAATTCTAATTTTGTCACTAGAGGGTGCTAAAAGCCATGAAGTATTTGGGATAGCACTTGTTTTATTTTGCTCTTTTACAGGTATAATGTGTTACTTTTATGGATGTTCGTCTTACACAAGCAGGAGGGTGTGTAATGTCCAGTGCTGCATGTGTACTGAATAAAATTGTGTTAGTTATTTGCAATAGTGCCCACTATTGCACACTCAGAATCCTGACCTACAGTGTTCAACCTTTCACTGGTTGGTGGCAGGTAGAACTCTCTCTAAAATTGGCATCTTCAGTAAATAGAGGGTGCTCTACAGGTACCTGGAATTTTATATTCTTGTTATTTTTTGTAGAATAATTTTAGGTCTGTATAAAACTACATAAACACTAAATTGATGTCTGTATTAACCATCCATGGATACGTTTCAGGAAACATTTCAGTATTCTAAATTAAGCATAACAATGCTCTTGTTTTTCAGTTTTCAAGTGCTTCTTTAGAAAGTAAATTGAAATAAGTAAAAAGAAACTTCAAACCATTGAGCAGCTGAATGTATGTGTGCAGTTCTGGCAAACCTGTTTTAATATCCAGTTGTTTTTTGCTTAGCTGAGAGCAGACTTAGTTTTCAATTTGTTTTCTTAACCAGTTTTATTTCACCAAGTTTCTGCAGCTGAATACATTACTTTACCAATGGTCAGAGTAAATCTTAGGTCTGCCCCCTGTTTCAGCCATGTCACAGGCTTTCAAATAAAACATCAGAAAATGAGTCTTGATAGATATTAACCTTTTAACTTTAATCTTTAATCTGACTAAAACTAGAAGATCAAATCAGTGATTAAGATTTCCATAAAGAGGCAAAAGCAGATGGCAGAGTATGTTTCTTCATTCAGTGTTTGAGACATGCCAGGAACACTTAACCCTTGCCAGGAACTAATGATAACATCCCTTTCCTTGTGGACAAAATCACAACACAGCTGCATGTGGACACTGACGTTGTGATTACTTGGTGCTCCTAATTTGTGAAGTTTCAATGAATTATTTGAATCTCTGTGTTGCACAGAGTTAGTAACTTGCATAGGGTCAGATAACTGGAGTGGATCTGTGCATTCTTGAATTTCATTCCCTGCTGCTAAAGGCAGGGCTGTCCTAGTTTGTCATTCAAAAACTAGCATTTAAATCAGCAGGTTTTTTTCTTTTTTTTACTCTTTTTCAGGCTTCAATGAAATGTGGGTATTTCAGGTTTTCTGTCAGCTGCTCAGTATCTATAAAAACTGAGTAGGATAATTAATTTTAATATAGTGGAGTAATTTGGAGAATTTCAGCACTTTCTGTAAAAGTAATTTTGCTCCGTGCTAAGGGTAGGAACTATGCTCAAAATAAACATGGTAACTATGTTTTTCTTTCCTTTGCAGTCAGAAACAGATATACCAAGGAAAGAAATTCCCAAGCTTGCCTCTACCACTTAGTTTATCTGCTATTTTCCAGTCCTCTGCAACTGTAGTTGACTTTAGTCAATGCAGTTTTTTTGCTAGCAGTAATCAGCTGTAAGACAGAATTCAGCTGAGTCTGAAGTGCCAAGTTTTTGGGGCAAGTGTGCAAGTTGTGTATCCTAGCCTGCATGGTGGTGCCGGGGAGGTGCAGTCAGTAGAGCCTGCAGTGTGGTTGGTCTCCTGTGTCATAATTTAGTGTGAGCACAAAAGCTGTCTTGGCTCCCTGTTGTATCCTCTAGGTCTCTGCCAAGATATGAGCTCAGGTGCCTGTGGGACTATGTCCAGCAATTGGTGTTTTAACCCAGAACTAAATCCCTCTTTTAGTCTTACAGTAGTGCTTGTAATATAACACTTCTTAAAAGTATTATTTCGGCTTTGATTATGTTTTTCTGTCACTGCATTTTATCACTTAATGCTTTTCTTTGTTTTCAGAAATCGAACTTTGTCAGGCTGATTGAGGCTGAAGGATATTATATGGGCTGTGTCAAAGCAGATAAAAGGATGATGTGTAACATGCCTTTTAAAAATCTTAGTATAGGAAATTAGAATGTGCATCTGTGTTTAGGAAGTACATTGGAGTACCATGTGCATATTTTTTATGATTCTTAATATTTGCTTTGTCTTTCTCTAGTGATTCTGAATATTTGCCATTCAAATGACTGAGTGTTTTTTGTTCTCTTCATGCACAGTGGAGAGTGATGGAATCATCAGCTTTGTAGGAAGTGATGAGATTAAATCAGAAATGGGGAAAGGGAGGGAAAAGGAACTGCAGTTCCTCCTGAAAAGGTGCTGGCTGACTCCAGTCTGTTTTTGACTTCTAAAAAAAACATCCTATGTGGAGTGCATTGTAGTTCTCTGTATCAGTTATCTGTCAGTGGTGTGTGGATGCATTTCCACACATCAGAAAAACCCAAAAGAAAATAGTAATGTCTGCCTCAGATAAGGTAATGCATGATGCACGGGTTCAGTAGCTTTGGGTTATGGCTGAAGTTAATGTCTCGAGGTTTGACACTGTGCCATGCTTTACCTGCCGCCTTCAGTAGAGTTCACATGGAGTCCAGCTCTAAAGTGAGAAACTGCTGCATCTGTTTGTATATAAACTTGGAAGAAGTTCTCTCCACAAAACCATCTTTCAACAGAGGACTATTAACTTCTTAAAACGATCTTAATAGTGCTACCTTCTCTTGATTAGGAATTTTTGGTTTATAGCCTTCTCATTTGCTCTCAGTGTTTTTCCCATTCCTGGTGTGTTTTCAAAGCCTCACTTTTAATGGAGCTTTGGAGATAAAAGTTAATGGTGCAGAGCCCACCTCATTTTGGACAGCACAGAGAAAACTTTGCATGCTTGCATCCAGCTGTAATTTGCTAATGTAAATTGCAATGTAACAGTAAACAGTATCTGATCACCTCCTGGGAAGTACTTGAATATCAGTACTGGGTTTTTGCTTGTTCCAGTACCCAAGATTTTGCTTGGTTTCAAGGCAGTGCTTTGCGTGCATGTGCTGTACAGTAATCTGAGGGCTATTGGACTTCCGGGGGGAACTCATGGCAACAGGCTGCAGTAAATCAGATTTCATGGCTCTTGGCTATATCATGTTTTGGGGAAGGGAGATGGTAAATCAAAGGTTGGCATTCTGTGCAGAAGCAGCTGCATGCATTTCTTTTCTCTGATCCACAGAGAAAAGTATAATTTGAATTTATATTTCCAATAAGGGAGGAAATTGCTGTTCCATAACAAATATTTTTGTTCTCCATGTTTCCATACTTACTGGGATGATAAAAGAAGTTGGACAGCAAATGTTAGATTTAGAGCTGTTTGAAAATTCAAAACCTGAGTTGATTTGTGTTAATAACTTCTAATTGTTGTGGTTTGTGTTAAAGCACCATGGATACAGTAGCAAGAAAGAGCAAGTTTTTCCAAGGCACATATTTTAATAAGGGCATTACAGGTCTTCTCCTGAAGCTGTGCTTTGTTTTTGAGCAATGTGCGCTTTTGGGGAGCTTTTGCCATCCCACTGTCAATTAATTGCAGCTGGTTCTACTTTCTTTTTTGTGAGAAGCAGTGTAATGGTAGGTGTTTTTCATAACTAAAACTTGAGTAGATTTTGAAAAGTAAAATCTTTACCACTGATCCTGCATCATCTGGTGTTTGTGTGTACATTAAACCATGTTCTTAAGAAAGCTGAGTTATTTTAAATGAGCATTTCATGGAATCACAGAATGGTTTGGGTTGGAAGGGACCTTAAAAGTTATCTACTTCCAAGCCCTTTGTAGAGGGCATGGACACTTTCCAGCAGACCAGGTTGCTGAGAGCTCCATCCAGCCTGGCCCTAAACACTTCCAGGGATAGGGCCCCCATCCAAAATTTCACATACCCGATCAGTATTGTAAAAAAAAATATTGTAAATTGTAGGTAATAATAAATAACTTAATATTGATTAAATGTTTGAAGCTAGAGAACTCTGGCTAGCATCAGCATCAAGTTTAGCATTTAAACTTTGTAAATTCCAGCAGCAAGGGAGCAGCTTCCTCTCTTGGGATCTTGTAGAAGTCCTTGGCAATTAATTTTCCAAATGTTTTTTTTCCCAGCTTGGGAAGAACCCTGTCCTCATGATCTCTTTGTTTTCAATTTATATAATTTTTAAAAGCCATGATTTGATTCTTCTGCAGTGCTAATGAGGCTTCAGTTCATTTTTTAACCAGAGTGTCTTCAGACCATACTTCAGAGTAGGAACCTACTTAGTCATCCTAATTTAAAGAATTACTTTTTTTTCCTACAAGTTCTTTCATCAAAGAACACTCCTTGCAATATTTGTGAAAGCTTATGGAAAAATATGTAAAATTAATATTAAACATTAATTTTGAAGTCTGTAAATACTTAAGTCACTAGATGTGCTAATAGAGCTTGGAAGTCTGGGCAGTGGAATTACATTGTGTTGCTTGTAGAGCATTGCTTCACTCAGGCTTGAGTTATATGCGTTTGACAGTACAAGGACAAGAAAATTTGTCTGCTTCTTGATATTGAAACTCTTGAATAGGTTTATGACATCGTCTGTTCATTTCACTGTGGGGTTCTCAATATTCTTTTTAATTAGTCCCTAGGGAAGTTGTAGTTGTAAAAACAGCTGCTGAAAATAGAGAAGTTTCCACATGCTGTTTAGTGAATATTGTATGTACTGTCTTTTCTCTTGGGGATAAAGAAAATCTTTTAATCCATGTACAGTTTTTAATATAATAAATATGTATACGGTAAAGCTGGAATTTACCTGAATATTTGATGGTGCGTCAGAGCTAACCAGAGCTGATATGAGTGTTGCTAGTTTGACAGTTTATTAGCAAAGTTAAGCTCTGTAGAGTATCTCTGCTTCTGTCCTTATTCTCCTCATACGTAAGTTCCAAACACTCTGAAAAGTTTGAGCTAAGAGTTAAAGCTCCATCTGTGTCAGTGTTCAAAGCTAAATAATGCGTATCTCTACCAGCTAGTAAAATAATATATCCATTTCTGGTTCTCAGGAACAAGAGCAAAAGGCTGAAGAAGAAAGAATTCGGATGGAGAACATCCTGAGTGGTAACCCACTGCTGAATCTTACTGGGCCAGCACAGCCTCAGGCAAATTTCAAAGTTAAAAGGAGGTACTGTGCAGTCTGTTCAGTGGCACCCATCCCCTTGCTGACTCTAGCTGTTCAGTCAGAAAATGTTATCACTGTAGCTGGTTTCTATTTCCTTCCTCAGATCTTGTCACAAGTCTGTAGGAAATAGCTTGAGGTTGAAAAATAGATCATCTTTTCTGAAAGGCTAAAATCTAATTCTAATGATTAGTTATCTGTAAGAGGGTCAAACTCCGTTTATATGTTTTTGCATACCTCACCTGATTTTCATACAAGCTTACTGAAATGAAAAACTTTTGGTTTCAGGTGGGATGATGATGTTGTCTTCAAGAACTGTGCCAAGGGGATAGACGAAACGAAAAAGGACAAAAGATTCGTCAACGATACTCTGCGATCAGAGTTTCACAAAAAGTTCATGGAAAAATACATCAAGTAGTGCAGTTTTATGTGCAGTAGTGCAGAAGGACTTGGTAGGTCACAGCCGTTCCCTTCCCTCGGAATTTAGGGCTGAATGTTTGGTCATGGAGTCGCAAATGCTTTTCCAAGATCAGCAACAGCTTCATAATGAATAAGTGCTATGTATCTGGAGTTTTTATTCCTGCATATTGTTTTCTTTTACAGTTTTAATTAAACCAGTTTGTGTCTCATGAATGTTTTTTTTTCTTCATGTGTGTTTACTTTTACTGTCCACCTTGTAAATGGCAAAAGAGAGAATCTGATTTGCAATAAATACTGCTGTTCAATTGACAAATTGCTTTCCAAAATGCCCTGTATTTGTAGTGATGGTGGTTTGCAACTTAAACAACTTAGATAGATGTCAATATTAATAAAGGTGAGGAAGAACTGAGTATGGTAAGCAGCATGAACTGGCAAGAACTGTACTTTCTGTAGCAAATTGGACTTCCTCTTACAAGCTAGTTAGAAACTTAATTAATCTTTGTGTTTAGTTTCTTTTTTCAGTCTGTGTGTCGTCCTTTAGTGGTAATGATAGAATTGTCAGAAACTTGCAAGTATTTTTATCAAACAAGTGATACCAAGGTACCATAGTACACTTTGTTTACTCTTCTAATGTCCATGTTAACACCTGGGACAGTAGAAAATATGTATGACTGCAAAAAAAGCTGAAGGGTTTTTTTTTCCTATTCTCCTGTCATCTCAGTTAAATTTGAAATTTTGGCCAAGTGATGCACTGGGTAGGAACATAACATTTTCAAAATGGACTAGTTTCCTCCCTGCCTAGGAGGTGACAGAACTCAGATGTATTTGTGTAAAATTCTTCCCTGTTTATGCTAAATTGAGCTCATTCTCACAGATGCTGTTTCTTAGTATTATTTTCAAGTTCTTAACTTGAAAGCTTACCTGATTTGCTTTTTAAGAGAGTAAATGCAGAGCACAATGTTTCAGATTTTTGTTTGGCGTGACTGGTATCCTGTGTAAGCTTTCCTTAGCTTTAGCTGTATTTGCCACCCTTTAACTAAGCTATGCATAGTGTACTAATGCCAGCAGCTCATGCCCACCTTTACTGGGAAACAAGATTTTCAGCATGCTTAGGGTCACGTGAGCTTCTGGAGGAATATGTGTTTGTGTTATTTCTGCTGCCCGCCTCATGATAGAAATGATTCTTGGGAAGCAGAAAAATGGATTTAGTTTGTAATTGCCTTAAAATAAAGCATCTAAAATCTTGGTATGTAGGCAATGTGTTTAGAAGGTGGGGAAAAAAAAAAAGAAGTTAAGAGCTGTACTTGTCAGGGCCTGGCAGTGGAGAAGCCAGCTGCTGCTTTGGGTCCAACCTAGCAGCACAGTTGTCATGGCAACAACAAAAAAACTGCATTGGTCTCACAGTATTTGGCTGTGCCAAAGTGAGCGAGCGTAGAGTCTTACTGGGTGGGGGAGACATAGATGGAATGCCAGTTCAATGCCCTCATGGAAATCACAAATCTAGAGTGACCATCATTTGTGTTCCTTCTCTTGGAAAAAAATAACACTTTAGAGAAGTCAGATGGCTGGGGTTGAATGAGGTCTTCCACAGGCATGCAGGCAGCTGTTCGCGCACCTGCAGGAGCATCCCCTTCTTAAATTTAGCCATAATGCAGAGAAATGCGCTGGATCGTTTCTCCCAGCAGCTCCCTCCCCCGCAGGTTCTGGAGAAAGATCTGTAGGGACCACAGATCTCCAGGCACAGTTTCATTTGAGTTTTTTTGTTGGCATTGTTCTTCTGCTCCACCACAGAATTTGCAGATCCTATCTTTTGATGTTCCCCCTCAAAGCTTTTGTATTTTAGCCTCCTGGAGTGTAAGGTGAGTGTAATCTGAGGACTCAGCAATACACCAACACAATATGATAATTAAGGAATCTCAAATCTTACCTTTTGGTGGGTTTTGTATCATTAATTACTGAACTTCCTTTACTAGTACTGGAAAATCTGAAGTACTCTGCTTTTTTTTGGTCAGGGAAGTGCTTTCAGTATTGATGCTGTTATTGATGTTTAATTTTCTACTGTGCTTCTTGCATACATCTAGGAAAAATAAGCAGGTCATTTGCTTTGTAAAACTGCAGTGTGACTCTGAGTTCTCAAAAAAATCAGATTGACATTCTACACCTCTGCTCTCAGCAGAGTTTTTTCCCAGGAACCTCTGTTCAGTATGACAAATAGCTTTCAACAAGGCCAGTGGATCTGGCAAAGGTGACTTGTTCCAGGAGGTGAAGTGGAAAAAAGTTAATGTTCAGCCTTTCAAGGAAGGCATTATTTTGCAGTTCCTAGTAATGGGGATTGTTTGATCCTGTGTTTTTGTGAGCAACACCTGGATTTACTGGTAAGTATAGACAAAGCCTATCTGCTTTATAAAGAGTTTCCCCATTGTTTATGGTTACCTTTGGAATAGCATTGCAACTGAAAACTAGGATCTATTTTCCATAGACAGATAAACTTCTAAGGTCTTTTTACAAAGCCTTGTCTTTCAAATTTTTCTTGGAGTATGTTTTATAATTCTGAAGGGATTAATAGTATGAGGAATAAAGCCTAATGATAGTCCTGCAGCTGTGTGTATACAGGGTTCTAAAATGTTTAGCATCTATTTGTCTTCCTCAAGTAGATGTGGCTGGATATTACAGGCTTCCTATTGCAACCAGCAAGATTGCCATCTGCATCCTTCAGGCTTTCACATTGTTACAGGTACCAGGTAGGCATCCAATGATTGCCTGGAAAGAATTCTTTTTTAAAAAACCCAACCAAACAAACCTTTTTTTGGTGAGTTCCAGTTTCTCTGTTCACTTGTATTTTGTTTGAAGTAAAATCCTGGAGTAGGGGCGATCTGGTACTTGCTCTGTTTGCCTTGGAGTGTCTCATGGGCAGCTCAGCTGGTGGTGACAGCCCAGTGTCTCCTTTCAGCCAGGCAGGTATCAATTCCTACTGAGGTGCTGAAATTTCTCTCTACAACTGCAAATATCTAAAGGTTTTTCATGCTGGAGGAGAGATCCCAACACAAGGTCAAAGCATCAAATGCATGGGGATATTGGCCTCAAGTGCTTCACTTCAAAGAAATGTAGGATTCAAGCCTTGAAGGGATGTGCTGATGCTCAGAAAGTGCTTCAGACTCAAGTGTTTATTCGTATCTGTAGCCAGGGTAAGTTGGGAGTCTGAAGCTTTTTTTTTTTTTTTTTTTTTTTTTT
>PYHW01010840.1:7856702-7903981 GCA_013186435.1 Turdus rufiventris
TTTTTAAGGAAAGTCAGAATCACATGTAGGCATTTCTCTGATTTTCTTAATTATGGCATGGTGCTCTGTGATACAGATTCAGGAGGAGGGAAAGGAAAAACCCACAGAAATGTTTCCATCCATGGAAGTTCTCATTCCATCTCCTGTCAGCTTCTTGAAGGAAGTTTAATTTGTTGTTATACAAAAACAAAACTCCATGTCTAATTCTGTCATGCCTGTTTGGAAGCAAAAAATTGGGAAGCTTCTTCCAAGGAAACAAAGCCTTGCTGTGAGTTTTGTTGTGAGTTCAGCTCTATCTTCCTTACCAAGGTAGATTGACACATCATATCTTGTGATAGAAGCAATTACAGCCTTGTTACCACACTTTATGTCCCACAAGATACAGTGCAAGCAGAGTATAAATGGGCACGTTTGGAAAATTTATGTTTCCTAAAAAGGCTCCTCTGAGCTCTGTTTATGAATTGTGCATAAGCAGAAAGAAGAGTAGTGTTTCCATATGTGCCCCAGTCGCTCATGTGAATTTAAAAAAAAACAAAAGAAAGCAACAACAACAACAAAAAACCCACATTGAATTCTTTTGTTCAATAACAGATTTTATCATTGTGCTGCTATCCTCCTTGAACTGAGGTCAGACAGGCTGACTTTTCAAGTATTTCAGGCTTGACCTTTTCTTCTTGGCATAGGTGGGTGGGATGTACATGGCATACATGGGATGTAACTCAAGAATGACCATAATATTGTGTCTGGTGGGGAAGTAAGATTGAAAATTAAATAGTGACTATGTCTAGTTTTTAAATTGCTTCAGTTGAGAGTTGGAATATACCAAAGGGTTGTGTAGTATTTTTCTTTGCCCTTTGTAGAATCTGACCAGTAGCTCAGGACCAGAACCTTCATGTCACTGATTTTTCCGTAACTTGTCATTTCAAGTGGGAAACTTCCATTAAAAAACAAAACCAGACAAAGGAAAAAGCAAGCACAAAATTGCTTGGAATTCTAATGTGCCTAGTGCAGCTCTAATGAGAAGGAAGGGTCATGTAGAGCTAAACAAGTTATGTCTCCTAATAGAAATCCCAGTTTGCCATCAAGCCTAAGAAATACATTCTGAAGTAGAGAGAAGCACTCTGCAGGAGGTGAAAGAATGGAACAGAGAAATCTGATTGCTCTCTGTTGAAATCAGTATCATCTGCACAGGAAAATACGATTTCTAAATTGTATTCTAGAATATCACTTGAAAGAACGCAGTGGGCATGTGTTATGGTAAGTTTTATGGAAACAGGCTGTAAAGCAGGCTGTATTCTGAAGAGCTTAAGTGCTCAGAAGTCAGGGTGAAGGGCAGAATGAAAGCAGGTGAAAAAGTAGTGTTTGGATGCTGAGTATTGAGCTCTTCTCCCCTTGGTATGTGTGTTACAAATCTGCCATTCCAACACTCAGTCTCAGAAATACTCCCGTTAAGAAATTGAGCTACTTCTGTTTTTTCTGAGTTGTTTCTAGTGGATAGGATTTCAAGCAGTTGGGCTTCCTCCAGTGAAAAATGGTTATTTTTCCTGCTCTGGGAGAACAAGCTGTGAATTTGAGTTGGATGAGGGTGAAGGATACATCTGCAAGTTAATCTGCTTACTTTCAGATGGGATCCCTTGTGGTTGCTCTCTTTCTTTTGGGGTGGCCAAGCTGAAGTTGGTGGCACATGGGTGTTTGGGATTGGTGGTGAAACCAGGCAGCAACAGAGGTTGCCAGCATCAAACACAGAATGGAAGGAGTTGGGGTCCTGTTGGTTTTCTTTCTTCTGGTGATGAGAACTGTCACTTGCATCTCTGAAAGGACTGTATTAAACCAACTTTCCCAATTACTCCTCCTAGCAATAGATGGATTCATCACATTTCTCACTGCAAGACTTGTTTTGGATAGTGCAGCATTATGATTTATTTTAGAAGGTAAGACTTCATTGGAACTTCTTTGTAGTTTGAAACTTTGAGGGCTGAATTCATTTCACTTGGAGCACAGATAAGCCGATGGTAACAACAATAAATCATGTTTTCTGAGAGCTATAGAAATTATTCATAGATGTTGAAATCTCTAGATGCTTTATGCCCACCTCATATCTTAATTTATGCTTGCTTTTCAAACATCAGCTTTTAAAAATATATATTCTCTCTTTCAATGTGTCCTCTTATCAAGTGAGAGAAGGAATAATTTTAGAAAATTCTGGAGCCAAATAATTAAAAAATAAAAAGCAAATGAAAATCCTTCTTTATGTAATATCCCTTTCTACCATTTGTTCCAATAAAGAATGAAAGCCAGATGGTGTTATGTGGGTGTTAGAGCAGGGGATTGTAATCAGGGCTCTGGAGTCTCTTTGCAGCCAAGATGGTGGCCCAGATTTTATTCCTCTTGATGGGGTTGTGTTGCAGAACTTGTTATATTCATGGAGTTGGGCAGAAAGCAAAGGGATGAAACTATGATTTTAGCCTTGCTCTGAGATGGGAGGGAAGCAGGGTTCAGGTTTTGACATTTCTTCAACTTTTGTGAATTTACAGGAGTGGCCCAGGCAGGTAAACTCTTCCAGTCCCAGCCCTGGATCTGAGAAAGCAGGACGCTGGTGTCCCATATCTGTCCAGCTGTTCCTGGTGGAAGTGAGTATTCCTTTGCCTTTGCAGGTCACAAAAGAGGTGCAGATGATCTGAGTTATTGTTGCTCAAGGCAGGGGATAAGGGGGTAGCAGAAGTGCTCAGCGTTCACACTTTCCAGGTCAGACTCCTGCAGGATGAGCCTTTGGCTGCTGAGTTGCCTCTTAGCTCAGCTGCAGCTGCAGAGCATGAGAGCATGTCTGGATGCAGAGTGAGAATGCCTTTGGCATGAAGAGTTCATTAAAATTTCACATTTTCAAAGTTAATAGTTTTCATCAATTAGCAGAGATATTTATCAGAAACATTGCTAATTTTACTCTTCCTTTTAATAGAAAGCTGCTAGCAATTGCTGATTGCAAATAGGAGCATGTGTGGATAAAGCTTTTCCATTCCTTACTGCTGTAGCCTTGCTGGCTCCTCTTCAGCAGCTGGTGGTTTGGAGTGGGTTTGTTATTTAATTTAATCCTTTTTTTTTTTTTTTTTTCAAATAATTACTCCTTGCCAAGAGTATCAAATCTGAGAACTGGAGTGAATGAGTTTCAAGAAAATGGAGAGATGCTGCAAAGTGCCTCGGTACAAGGGAATGTGAGGAGGGATTTCACAGAAGACCTGGGGGGTGCTTGGACTGCACTCAGCTGGATGGAAACACAGTGCAGAACTAGCAGATGCAGAAAGTTAAAGGAAAAAAGATAATAAAATGGTGAAATTAAGTAAAGGGAATAGATCTTGAGATCTACGGGGAATAGATGGGAAGGAGTGCGATGGATAAGTGGGAAAGATGAGCACAGTAACATGGACAGAAAGGAGCTCTTCCCGCTCCTGCAATGTGCTTTAGACAAAGAGGTGATAACTCACTAAATGGGACCAGGTGAACTCGTTTGTTTGCTCTCCACAGCTCAGCAGCACTTTTTTCAGGCTGCCCCAAAAAATGAGTTTCAGACTCAGCACAGATAGTTGCTCTTTTGACAACAAGTTCAGGGGGCTGTCAACAAGCTCTCAGTGTCTGTGGGAAAATCTGAGCAATGTCTGTGATTGTGGTCAGTTAAGAGGCATCTGAAAGGGAGATGGAAGATTTTAAAGCCCTAATTTCTGTCCTAGAATGCTCAAAAAAAAAAAAAGGTCTGAGATGTTAATCCTGTGACTGGCATGGCTCTGGTTTTATCCCAGTGTTATACTGCTGGCTATGGTAGAGTTTGTCTTGGCCCTTGCTGTTGTAAATAGCAGAGCAAGACCAAGATGTTTTTAAATACCTGGAATCTTTTTTTTTTTTTAAATACAATTTCTAGAATGAAAATAACAATAAACCAGAGAGCTTTTTAATATCGTGGACATTCTAAGTGTCAGCTATGTATGTTCCTGCCAAATGCAGGGAGTCTGGTAGGATGAGTGTTTGAGAATACCAGCTCCAAATCCAAGGTGGAAGGCTGGGCATAATAGGGGTGGTTTGATGCTGAATGGCATCATTATGGACTAACCCAGAAGCTGTTGTTCCTAAGAAAAGAGATTTGTCAGGAAGCTGAAAACTCCCCACAAGTTTTCTTGGCCAAGGCAGCAGAAACAGAGGAAGTATGGGGGCAGTGGAGTGGGAGCATGAAGGACACATTGGGACAAGCACTGGGTTTTCAGCAAAATCAGTTTCTAGAAATGAGGGAGTGAGTCCAGGGCTTGGTCCTTTTGGGGTTTTTTCATCCAGCTTTCAGTAGGCCAGAATATTTTTTTTCAGTTTCATTTTTTGTGGCATTTTATTTCCTCTGCTATCTTTTAATTTCACTTCATTTCTTGATTTATCATTTCATTTATTTAAGGAAATGAAATATTGAGATTTCAATTAAATCATTTCAAGAAATGAAGAATTTTCATTAAGGAAGTAAGTGAAAACATTGAATTGGAATTGAAAGGAAGTGCATCCTAGGATGGTTGGGATTGCAATGGACTTTTGAAGGCCATCTAGTCCCATCCCCAGGCAATAACAGCAGACCTCTTCAACTAGATCATGTTCCTCCTAGTCTGTCTGAGTCTTATTCCTCTTGCTCTCTCTCTTCATTTACTAGTGCAGCTACTACAATTACTGTAATTATAACACTACTGGCATTAGCATCATCATTACAGGCTGGACTCACCAAAGACCAAAACCCCCATCCCAGGGCCTTCCCAGTTTTAGCACCAGGCAGGATGAGCCAGCAGAGGGAGCGGTTCCCACGCTGTTTTCAGCACAGGGGCAGACACTTTGTGCCAGCTGGCTTTGCCCAGGAGCTGCCCACGGCTGCTGGAGAATGGCACAGGGGACCTGTTAGGGGTGGATGGGGACAGGGATGATGCAGGCTGGTGGTGCAGTCCTGTTCGGGGTCGGGTGAGGCTTCAGAACCCTGCAGGCAGAAGAGCCAGCACACATAGCCATCTGGGTAACACGATAAGGCACTCATGGCATCTGAAGAGAAAGGCTCAGCCATCTAAAAAAAGCCCTGTGGAGGGGATAAGGCATTATTTAACACCTTAAATGAAAGGGCTCTGACCTGTGTGCCAGATCGAGGCTTGAGGAATGCGTACAGTGGTTTCATTTCAAAACCAGAGGTGCACAGAGCTGGCATGCAGATAATAATAATAATCATCAACAAATATCCTTATTTACAGCTTGAGAGCATGATTTGGGACTACCACACCTGGCCCTACTGTGCAAGGCACTGTATGAGCACCTGGATGAGGGTAGCCCCTTCCTCTTAAGCTGTTCAGTCTTAAAACTGAACAGTAGAACTGGTGGCACATGAAAATCTGACCACCTGGGCTTTCACTGCCTATTTCTAGCAGGGTTGAGCTGGAAAAAGATGTTAGAGGCAGCAGGGTGAGAGAGTGCAGCAGAGAAGCAGGGTAGGATGTGCACTGAGAGGATGAAAGGCAGAGCTACGGGAGGGATGCTACAAGAAAGCCAGACAGGAAGCTTTTACATGGGCGTGTAGTGATGGGACAAGGGGTAACGGCTTTAAAGGGGAAAAGTTTAGATTGGACATAAAGAAGAAATTCTGCACTCTGAGGGTGGTGAGCTACTGGCACAGGCTATCCAGAGAAGCTGTGGATGCCCTGTTCCTGGAAACCTTCAAGGCCAGGCTGGACTGGGCTTTGAGCAACTTGGTCTCATAGAAGGTGTCACTGCCCAGGGTAGGGGTGTTGGAACTACATGTGGTCTTTAAGGTTCCTTCTATGATTTACACCAAGCAGCAATTTTTTTGCACACCAAAATGCATTGCAGTTTTTATAGCAAGCCTATTAAAGGGTCATCTTAAAAATGCTCCAAGCAACTGGCCAAGCAAGAGGACTTCGATCTCCTCACACCTTGCAACATCCTTCTCTCTCCTGGAGCTTCCTCCCAACAGGATTTTTCCTACCTGAGCTGATCAAGGCCCAAACCAGAGGGACGTCAGCTGCCATCACAGTCCCCTGTTCTCATTCTGAGCCCAGCTGTCCTGGAGGAAGCTTCACATGCCTGGAAGGTCACTGGCTGTCCACCCTGCTTCTGTAGGTGGTGCTCCCAGGGCACACAGGCACCAGGGGAGCCATGAACAAGGAGTCAAAGAGTCCACCAAGCACCCGGAGAAGCCACCACAATGGTCAGGTGTGAGTATGCCCTCCTGAGAAGTGGCGGCACTGCCATCCTCCAACTTTCAACCTGCCAAAAGCTCCATTGCTGCCTCATCATGTGGTACCAGGGAAAAAAGTTCTCTTTCAGCACTAAACTTTGCTGCAGGTCTTCAGCCTCTCACAGGTCAGGGGGCCTAGGTCTCATCTCTTAATTGCTGCCCTGCTTTGTGTCAGACTGGAGGGCACAGGACTGAGTTCTGGACTGCAGCAAGGCCGTGCAGGGTTACTCTGGAAACTATGCACACTGATATTTTGTTCATCTAAAGCTGAAGTGGTCGGTATGAAAGAAAATAGCTTGTGGTCTTCATACCTCGAGTCAATGAATTCCTGGGCCTTTTATAGCTCAGGAATGCTGGGCACTCGTGTTTGGTTTTACAAGGCTCCGAAGCTGCAGCTTAAGGTCTGGATGAACATTAATCACTGTGGCACGATGACAGCTGCTCGCATTTTCACCCCTCTCTCAGGTGGGACATTGTACCCTGTTTTCCCCACTTGCTTTAGTTTGCAGAAAGGGGGCTTACTACCTTCAGGCTGGCTTTGACTCAGAGTGGCCAAGGAACACAGCGGGGTGCTCAGACCAGCCCAGTTTGTTGGATTGCATCCACACCCCAGACTGGGGATCCTGATAACAAGCAGACACCTGGCAGTATCCTTCCTGCCAGGTAAGTCCAGACCCAGAGGGTATACAAAGATGTCAGAAATCACAGCTTTTCCCCAAGAATGCACCTCACTGCTGTTTGTATGTTTGCCCCCTCAGACTTTGGGAGGAGAAAGCCCCAAATGTGGTAGCAAACCAGCGCAGAAGAGATGCCACAGCTGCACAGTGCACTGAATCCAACTGAATCCTGAAGGTCTTGTCATCTTGAAAGGGACTAGATTTTAGAATGCTTCTAAATGGCAATCTTGCTAATATTTTTAGCTCTTCTGAGCTCTTTCTTTACACGATGCAGGTCAGTTACTTTTGGAATAATGGATTTTAATGTTTAAACAATCTGACTCTTGCTACTTTTCATGTTTATTCCTGACATTAGTATGCAAAATAAATTTAACCTGCAGACAGTGTTACAGTGGCATTCTTTTTTTTGGATGGAGCATCTGTGGTGAAGACACAACCCAAAAATGGAATAAACCCCCTCCTTATTATACCTGGCCATGAGGCTTTTCCCATCCTAATATTGGTTTGGCCTCTGTTAGTTTCTTTTCTTCCATGGCCTTGAAAAACAAGATACATACCAAATTTTACTGTCAAATCCTGACTTGAAGGAAGTTGAAAAGCCACAATCTCAACAATCACCAAACTTTTGTTCTTGGCACAAATAATAATAACAGCTGCCATGTCTTGAAGATGGAGTGATCAGATGGGTCAGGCTGACCTGTGCTTGCATGGGGAACACACAGTGCCGAGATCTGGGTCAAGCAAACTTCTTCTCAAGCTTCTGCAAGCGCCTGGATCTTTGCTGACACACTCCTGCTCAGAACAGGTTGGTTTTTTGCACATGTGCAAGGATCTGGAGAGAGAAGGTTGGGACAGGCAGAGAAGAACTCATAGGGGAGAGAGGCCCTCAGTGGCATTCATGCCTTTCATGCCTCCAGCTCCCTGGGACCTGATTCAGGAATTTTTTAACAGACACTTTCAAGAGCATGTGAGAGCCTGCTGAGCAAACCTCCCTAACTCAAAGCCAGACACTTGGCTAACTTTTTCTCCCTTCCCCCCATTTATTTCAGTTGCATAAACAAACAGAGGAACAATATTTCCACCAGGCTGGAGCATTCCCCTTGCCAGGACTACAGCATGAAATGGGATCTGATCTTTATTCCTTACTAAGCATAGTATATAACTCAATAACATCTAGATATAAAAGATATTTAGGTACCTTGCTCACACTTATCCAACATCTGTCAAATAAAGAAGCCCCAGATCCTCAAGGAAAAAATACAAAAAAACCTGTAGGAGTTCTATGCTTAGCAGGAACATAGGCCTAAAACATATTTGTATCTTCACCAAAGTATTTCATTAAATTTCTTCTCTCATTTCCTTCCAGTGAAGATGATCTCACTAAAATCACCTCTTCTTGATCATCTCTAAAATCATGCTCTTCTTGCTTGAGCAAGGTCCCAGTTTGATCCTCTGCCTTGGAGATCCACTGATTTCATGCCACTGATTTCATACTCCTACCGGTGTCACCTGCTGTGGGGCCTTTCATTAACACCTGCAAAAAATGGAGAAGATGCAACCTTAAAAGTCCCTGAGGTATCCCCTCTTAGTATTAGCACATTGTTTGCAAATCTTAAAGAATTTTTTTCAAGTCCTTTCTTCAGGAGGACTGAATGTATTCACACTGGAAAAGTGAGAAAATAAACATGTTTATACATTTATTATCTACAATAGTAAGGCACAACTTTAAACAGCAAAGAATAAGAAATCTTTGGCTGACGAACAATATCAACATTTGCTGGGGGTGACACATAACGTCCTTCATTTTCCCCCCTATGTACAAATAACCCTCCAGCTGTACAACACTGTACACAAACTTCTCTATACAACCACCAACAATAAAAAATGACTGTATTTTACAACTAGTTACCACCGACATCACCTGGAATGGCTACAGCACAGTCTCCCAAAAACACAAAAGAGTTCAAAGAGCTGGGAAAGTCAGCGGTGCCACTCTGCTCAGAGGGGCTGACATATGGCAGTAGTACTCCATGCAAGTCCTGCTAGTGCTTGGGCTGGAGGGAGACACACCTGTCCTCCACACCTTCCCTCCAGGAAAGCTAACATCTCTTGAGTTCAACACAACTGGTGAGAATGAACCTTTAGGTTGATTTGAGCTGTTGCCTACATCAGGAGCTGCCTACACGCTGTCTGTAACAGTTTCCTATACGTGACCATGAATCTGGGGCAGCATCAAGTGTAAAGCCAGCTTTGGACAGCAGAAACTGGATAGACTGTGGTCTCCCCAAAGAGCAGTGCTGTACTCTAGCTGACTTGGAGAAATTAAGCTGAACCACTACCAAACATAACTGAGAGCTGATCCATGCTGATCCAGCGCTGTTTCTCCTGGATAGCCTCACTGTCTGCCTGCACACAACTTACTGAAGAGTTTCAGCAAAAGAAATATTACAGCTAGTAATGAAATGCTTAGGGACTTCCAAGCACCTGGGTATCCTTATTTCTTGGATAAAAAAATGATGCAATTAAAAATTCACCAAGATTTTACTTGTTCATTCCCTTGATTTGTCTTTCTCCTGCCCCATTCCTACCACAGATGCTTGAGGAAGGGCCACTAAAGTGGGTCAGTGGTGATGTCACACACGGTCCCGGCTTTTATGCAAACAATTACAACGTTTAAATTAACTTTAGGAAAAAAAAATATCTTACAAGGCATATATTAAGCTGTATAACATCTTCCAAGGGTTCTGCACCTTTGGTTTCACAATGCAAAGCAGCTAATACTTGAAACACAGAGTTTCTTTCCTGCACAACCTACCTATCACTACTTTGTTTAACAAGTGCAAAACTGAGAAAGAGGGTGACAACAACAAACGTCTAATTCTAGGTACACGCAAAAATAAGTGCATAGCTTTAACATAGCAATTCTGTTCTTTTTTAAAAAAATGTATCAGCCAGGCAGCATTGAGCACAAGCCTCTGGCCTTGTGAACCTGTGAAGGTTTCGAGTTCACAAGGACTTCAGTTTTCGGCAAATGCAGAGTTTAAAATGCCTGGTGTTCTCAAGAGTCAAGGGCTCTGATTTGTCACCTACAGGAAGAGATGACCTCGAGCCAGCCCTGAGTGCACGATTACTTCTAGCACCCATCACTTTTCCACTCTAGGCAACTTCACATTAGATCCCATCACTCTTTTCCCCAAAGCCAAGCTCTCCTTAAAGTCATTATGGTGCACCACAAGACCCAGGAACCACAAAGCCAGTACAGAAATGCCTCACAGAGGAAAATTTCCCCATCGGCATGTGCAGTGCACGAAGCCACGAGTAACACAGCAAGTGAGTTGGCTGCCTCTTACTGAATTCAGGGACAAAGCTGAAAATAAGAAATGTTCCACCCTGGGTAAAATAAGGTGAAAAGAAACCGCAGCTCGGCACAGAAGACACATGATGCTCACGTACTGCTTTGCAGTTAAACCCTTCCCAGCCTGTTCCTGCACTCCTTAATGTCCAATCCCACATCAGCTTGAACAGCAGGTTTGTATGCACAAGGAAGGTAGGATTTGGCTATTAGAATTGAAAGTTAGGAAAAATCTTGCTCTTACCACAAACACACTGATTCTTCCAATATTAGGAACCAGTGCCCAGAAGGAGGTACCTTCTGATCTCACACGCGAACCCAGCTTAACTCCTCTAACAACAAACCCCTGCAGCTCCCCTCTGAGGGAACTCCATAATGTGCAGCTATTTAGGGAGCTGCTGGGATCCTCCCCCAACTTTTCCTCCTGAAACTTTCCTGTGCTTACAACAGGGTTTGTTTGCTTCAGAAGGGTCCCCCCTCCCCCTTCTACATTCATCCAGCAAGAGAATTCCAGCCAACAACTGCTCCTATCAAAAAAGGAAGTCTCAGCAAGCTCTGAGGTTGCAAGACATGAATATTTGTACTGTGAATTTGGCTCCAAGAGAAACACTTGTCCAGCCAGGAAAGAGGCACCTGACCTGCCTGCCCAGGAAAGCCACACCAATGCCACTTCAAACAAATACTTACAAGAACCTGCCATGTACATCTACAGACCAATTATTCGCAAAAATTAAGAAGTGAAATTTTTTAGTCTGAAACCTTTGAGAAACGCATTGATATGAGGAAGATGCAAGTTTTTCCTGGATTACTCAGAAACTCTCTCTGGCCTCCAAAGAGACAGGATTTCCCTCCCTGTCCTGGTTGCAGAGGCAGGAAAACAGAGCAGCAGCGTACAACCAGTCTGTAACTTCACTATTTTCTCTTCATGCCAGAAAACAGAGTTTCCTTTTTCCTCAACACTCCCCTTCTCACACCACTTTCCATTTTCAACAACCCCTTCTGTTCGGAAAATCTCAGATGTTCATTTAATCACTCCTCTTCAATGCTCTTGACTTCTTGCCTGGTCAAAAGTCTCAACATATCAGACTTTAGCTTCAATTTGGGAATACACTTTGTCTTTTTTCAGACTCTCAGGGTTAGTTTTCAAGGTTGGCACACCGAGAACCATCTTGGGCCTGGCTGTACACACACAAAACCCCAGAGATGCTGTCCTCTGCTCAGATGAGGACTTCCATCATGTCTGTATCTGGAAATTCAGGCTTGTGGAGCAGGCTGCTCACTCTGCCTTTGCTGTCAGGCAGCTTCCCGTGGCTGGAGTTCTCTGCAATGGAAAGAAGGGAAAATCTGTCTTCAGTCCAAATTCAACAACAAGTTGTTCAAACCAAATATCAACCGAATCCTTGAAGGTGGGGCATGTATTACCTGTACATCCTACATACTGAACAAATTTGTTTGGGACACTAAGAACGTGTGATGCTGAATTCCTCACACGACAAAAGGTGTGTCAGTGTGCACAGACCACGAGGACAGGCACAAAGATGGTATTTAAGAGATACAGACCAAAGAACCATTAGCTAAAACCGTAGAATGGTCTGGGTTGGAAGGGATGCTAAAGATCATATAGGTCTGTGATAGTCAGCCCTTTAATTGATACATAACATGTTTTAAGAGGGAAAACTTGCTTTTGAGGGATGATGAATGTGTGGGCTTTTTCAAAATAATGTACATAAAATAAATGCCTCCTTTGCTAGAGCTGCAAACCAGCAGTTTCCACCTTTCAAAAATAACTAAAATTGTACTTCTTCATCCCCCCTAAAAAAAAAAAGTCTCCAATTTCTCCTTACTATTCCCCCATCTTTCCTTTAGAAAGGGAGAAAATGGTGCTTTAACTAACCATTGTTTCAGTTGGAAAAAAAAGAGAAGGGTCTGAGTATGTGAGCAGATGTGGAGTGTTTTTCAGGTGTGAAACTACAATTTTATATCTGGCAGCATGAATAATTGCAAATTCTGCCTGTCACAGACAAACAGAGCTCTATAGAAGCTGCCAAGCACAAAGCTCTGCAAAGCCACTCTGGGCAGCCTTAGAAAGTTCTCTCTCTAAATTTCAGTTTCCCTGAAGAAACCTCCACCGTACCTTACAAACTGTGGCAGCATCACATACCCCCACCTTGCCCCCATTAATACTAATGTGTCTCTGGGGATGGCTGACAGCCCCAGGGGTGCTGACATTTTGCCCTGACGGGGGATCTGGCAGAGCTCACCCAGTTTCTCGCTGGCCACTCGTGTCCCCAGGGACCGTGGGGCTGGGCTGTGTGATGGGGTGGTGCCCAGGCGTCCCCGGCCGGGGAAGGAGGCGGTGGCAGGCCAGAAGAGCTCCGCAGTTTTGTCCGTCTGGGTGCTGCTGTCCTTGCTGCCCGTCTTTGTATGGGAGGCTGCTGGCACTGGGACAGGCATGCAAGACAAGGAGGGCAGAGGTGGAGGCAGTGAGGGGCCTGATGGGTGGTCATGGTTCTCCTTTCCCAAGAGCAGCCCTGAAAACACAGAGAGGTCAGTCACATCCTGGCTCAAATATATGTGTTGTCCCCTGTTCCACCCTGGAGCTACAAGAGGCTGGATATGGCTCCAGTAACTCAGTTCAGCTTGGTTTTTCCCCCTGATGCTGCTTTTTCTGGCATCCACATGGTACTTTCCTACAAAACAGCTTTTTGAAAGCAGCTTCCCCTCCCTGCTTCTCCTTCTGCATACCCACCCCAGTGGCACTTACTCCTGACACAGGCTTGCACACCTCCACACCCCCATCCTACATGGCCCCAAACAATGGGCAGTCCTGCACTGATTTTCCCATTTATCTGTCACACCACATCATGCTGTCCTATCCAAAGGGATGCTCACCCTCTTGATTAACTTTATTCAGGCTTTTTTTCTAACCCAAATTTGTTATTTACTCCCATAAAGTTGCAAACATTATGTGCTTGTGTCTGGGAGGATTTCCCTCAACTATGGCTTTCTATAATCAGTGAAGAACGATTTAATATGATTAAAAATGTAATTAAGATACAATGCAAGGGTAAAGAATGACTGTTTTTTGACTTAAGCACAAGGACACACATTCTGCCCGTGGAAAGCGCTCTGGAAGTGAGCTGTCAGGGCAATGCAAGGCACTTTAGCTGAGCTCAAGCAGAAGGATTAGATGAAGTGATGGAGGAACCAAAGCTCAAGTAAAAGCTGAACTCACCTATGCTTCCCTTCCAGAGCTTTTCCTCCTTCCTCTCCTCAGCCATCTGGTTGCTGGTGAGTGAGGTCTGGCGTGAATGCACGCCTGTAGCGGCGGCGATGGAGGGCACGGAGCGAGCCGGTCGCAGGCTGGCGCTATCAACTTTCCCAGGGTCCTTTCGTGACCGCTGCTGAAGGACCTTGATCATGGCATCCTTCTCGATTATTTTGGCATGGAGATTCTTTATTCTGCCAAAATATGAATGCTCTGCTTACAGGAATGGAAAAAACTTTCATATGGGCAGGTCTCCACACCTGGAGGCAGCAGGGAAGTGCCCAGGCAGATGCCCTGCTGCTCCATTCTCCCTGGTTTTGGATACTTGGACAAGACAGCTCCCAACAGTTCCTCCAAGGATAACCATGCTCTTCAACACAGACAGCATTTCTAGCTGTTAAGCCAAAACTTTTCTGCAAGGTTAACTGAACCCATCTATGGGTATACCATAGCATAATATGGTTTTACTAACCCAGCAGGAGCAGTGAGCAGTACCCTGACCAGGCCACACATTGCTACCTCTACAATACAAACGCATATGCAATTTCACCCAAATCTGGAAACCATGCTTTCTTTGGCAGACTGAGTTAACCTCAAGATTCAGATCTGTTGTTAGCTGGAGTAAAGACCTGCTGAAGTGAGTTCCTTTTGGTTTCTCTAAGAGATGGTCTGGGCTTTTCCTTCTTCCTCACTGCTGCACAAAAAAATCAGCAAGTTGTGGTCAGAGCTGAGCAAAGCTCACTACTTCTCTCATACAGACCCTGAAGACTCTCAAATCACTAAAAATAGGATTATCTGAGCCCTTCTCCAGGAATAATTAACACCAAATCATACGGAACAACTACAAAACTACATTTTTCAAAAATTCACACACTTTGACAGTCAAATGACTGGCCTGACTGTACTGTACAATATATAATACAGTGCAGGTGCATTTTGTGAAGCAGTGAAAGCATTAGTTTTCATCATCACAAGCTTAATATGCAATGTAAACACAAGATGCTAATTTATATTTATGAGGCAGTGGCAAAACTCCACTACTTCCCTGGAAACAGGATTAGCTTGCACCTGTGAGTGAAAAACCAAACCCAAACCCATTAAAAACAATCACTGGTATTTACCACAAGCAACAAATACACCTTTTTTATATAAGTGTCTGCAAATTTGTGTCCTTGCAAGCCAGACTACTTTTAATAGTGGAACAGCCTTTGCTTTGTAAAAATGTTGGAGGTTGCCACAGAAGGCTTAATAGGAAAGTAGGGAGGAAATTATCTAATGGTAACAACTCTTTAATCCCTGTTTGAATGCTGAAGAGCAAAACTAAGTCGAAGTGAAGTGCCTTTCCAGACATGTAGGAAGGAACAGAAGGACGTCCTGGTTTATCTGAACCCAGCCCCAAGACCACAAGAAGCAGGAATGGCACAGCATCCCTTACGTGTACTCCATGTCCTGGCAGCGGCGGTTGGCTTGCACGATCTCCTCCTCCTCCTGCCAGCCCCGCACCTCCAGCGCCGTCTCGCCGTAGCTGCCATTGTGTGAGTGGCTTGGGGCTGAGGCATCCCTGGCAAAGAGATTCACCACAGTGAGTCAGGCTCCTGAGACTGTGAGGGTGGCTTTTGCAAGAAAGACTGAAACTTGCAAAGGAAACCCCAAACCCATGTTCAAAGAGCAAGGCAGCAATGTTTGTCTGTCAAGAGGATGGCTACCTGGCACTGAGGCATCCTGTTGCAGGCTACTCTTGGCTTGGGCTGGGTCATTAATGCCATTAATTTAACTGGGTTAAAGGATCAGAGAGCATGCTGGAATCATGGGTGACCCACACAGGGCTAACAGCCACCCAGAAGGATAGGATCAGACATCAGAGGGACTCACCAGACCTAAAGTCAACAAGGATCTATCATGAACCAGTAACAAAGCTCTACACTTTGGAAGTTGAAAAACAGCACAGGAATTTCTGCCAAGACTGAAGTGCGAAAGGAAAGTCCATCCTGAGTCACACACTAAGCACATTTCAAAGGGAAAACTCTTTTTAAGGATGTTTTCTGGGGATTTGGTTCCTAAGAAACTGGGGTGAGAAGTTAACTATCCCATCTTCCTGAACACCAGGAAGTGTCATTGCCTTTTGTGCTTTTGGCCACCACGCTTTGACACAGACAAACTGGAGACAGGTAGTCCAGACATATGCAATACGAATGGGAAAGGGTTTACACTAGGGCATGTCAGAAATGGCTGAGGGGAGGAAGCTAGTTCAGACAAGGGAAAATACAACAGGGAATATCTGTCTTCCAGTATTTACAAGGCTGTTTGAACATCAACAGTGGTCTGTTGCTCATCCTGTATGCCTGGGAAAGACAAGAATCAATGGAAGTAATTTGCAGTGAAGAAGTTTAGCTTAGTTATCAGGAAAAATATTTTAGTTTGAAGATTAATGAAGTGGTGAAAAAGGGTATTTAGGCAACAAAATTTCCCATACTGCAGGCTTTTAAAACTAGGCCAAAAAGCCTTATTGCAGGCTATGGGAAGGGTGCAGCCATATACCAAGTCCCTGCTCTCTTCACTGGGGTACTGGGAGGAGCTGCCTTACCTGTGTAATTTGGCACCTTGAGACTGCCAGAGGACACTGCTTCAATCTGATGCCTAGATTTGATGAACTTTTGGACCCAGTCAGAAGGATAAATCCTGTCTCAACCAACTATTCTATTTTACTGGCATGACACCCCAGAGAAGTGCATTAACCCCAGCAGAGCAACTCAGCAGAGAAAGGCAAGCAACATCCAGCCTTAAGAAAACACCCATTCTGTATCATTTTGCCATGCTTCCCATGGTGAACAGAGCTGCCTGCTTGCAGCAAGGTCATCTTACCTCTCTGTTGCAGCTGTGGCTGCAGCATTCATGGCAAAGTGCCGGATTGTACTCTCTTCCAGATACTTCTGCTCCCACTTGGTCATGTCAGCTTCCAAGGCCAGGATCCTCTCCTCCTTCTCCCGCACCAGCTCCATGAGGGCTGGGGCATTATGCTCCGGAAGACTGCTTGCCTGGTAGCTACCCTGCCTCTGCCAGTGGAAACAGCGACAGATACTCACACCCTGCCAAGCATAGCATGCTGACCCTTTTTTCCTCAGTTTTCTGGCACATACAAAGACATCCCCCTGTGTTTTGACAGGAGCAGGTGGAAATCCCAGGCTAAACCCCTTAGCTTGCAGGAGAACAGGCAAGTTGACCATATGTGCAACCTTAGCACATGCTTCCCCAGACCATGCTGAGAGGAGCACGGATTTGGCTGCTACCCTGGATGTGCAGAGATTTCCTGGGATACCCCAAGCCAGGAAAAAAAATTGGTAGGAAAAGAAGCAATGAAGCTTTAAAAGATCTTCTTGCTGGGAATTCATACCCATGGTTGGGCAGTGCTTGGTGTGGACAGGCAGTTATTACCAGAGGGTTTATAAATTAAAGCTGAAAAAAAAAAAGCACCTTGTGACCTAGTTATATGTACCGTGCTTAAAGCAGCACCTGGGAAAATATCCCAGCCATGTATTTAAGCTTGTCCCTTCTGGCACATTAGTTCTTTTGTGCCCTCAGGGGATGCTTTCTGTGGTGCAACAGCTGAATTTCTAACTAGAGGGACAGAAGCTCCCCAGGCACCTGTGGGATGGCTCTCAAGGGATGCTGACAAGCAGCAATGGGTACATAACTCTTTCCATCTATGCTCCAAGGGAAACAAAAAAAGCTGCCTGCAGCATGGGTAGCTACTCTGAGCTCCTGTCAATGCTGATAGAGAGCAGAGATAGAGGGAGATCCAGTCCTTGGCTAAGTAGAGGGATGAGTGCACATGAGGGGAGAGGCATGAAGCTCTGGAAGAGCTCAGTAGAAATAAATTAATTTTTGAATAAAAAATGCAAGAGATTTGTTATACTCCATGGTGTAAAAGAGGTACTAAAGAGGAAACCATGTCTCAGGAGCACTGGTTTCTCATTCATGCTGCACCTTAAAGTTCCACTGGCAAAGCTTTACCATTGAAACTAGAGATACCAGGGAAGGGCTGCAGCTTTTGCCTCCAGTGCAGTAACAACTTGTTTGGAAGGTGCTTTCTGGAAATGCAGTATGGAATGGCCCTTGGGAACAACGGCTGTGACTCTGCTCCTGCAAAAATACTGCCAAACCTCTGTCAGGAAGGTAGTATTTTGGAAGTGTGGTCCTAATCTACAAATGGTATCCTGGGACATCACAGTGCTTGTCATCTTCTGAGTCAAAACATCTGCCAGCCTTGCACACTAAGCCTGCAATGCTGACTGAAAGAGTTTGTTTATGGTCCCAATTCATGCGTCAGTGATAAGGAAGGTTTGCCATTTGGACTCAGCTACTAGCAAGCCAGGGACAGAAGAGATTCTGGCTCACTGTCTTCTTGTGTGCTGGGTCCCTTCTGCTGACTCTGGTAAAAATGAGAAAATATTTTTCCCTGCAATGAGAAAATGTTTCAGTAGCTGTAATTTTGATTACACCAAGAAGACAGCTCTGAAGCGAAAAGCTGGGGTATTTTGATGCCATCTGATTCTCTGCAGCATTGTGGCTTATAAACAAACAGTATAGGTAACAACAGTAAAGTACCCCATAGTCTTCTCTCAAAGCTGATAGGTGAGACAAGAAGTTGAGTATCTTTCCTCTTAAAACTTACTAGATGGAATGGGTGCAGGCATTTGAAAACTATGTCAACTTGCTAATTACAGTACCCCAAAAAATTTAAAATTAAACAATCTCTAAGTTACAAAGGAATTTTCTGCCAAAATGAACAGACATAGCCTGAACTCCCAAGACAAGGATTTCAGCAACAGTTCATCGCTGTTACTTAATGCATCAACTTGTCTCTGCATCCCAGCCTTAGTTCTAGTTTTATCTTCAGTTGAATTTTAATTGTATTTTTCTCAGATGTTCTTTCCTCAAATGGCGTAAGCATGTCATATTCCATGTAATTCCTTTGTTAAATTGGAAGAGAGAGCTGGCTCGGAGGAACTGAGAAGACTTGAACACCAAGCCCATGATGGATTGGGCAAGAAAGACTTAAAACACTTCTATGGCAGCAAGAGAGAGTAGAGAAGAATGAGAAGGGTCTGCAGGGAGCAGCAGCAGAGTGATATCTTGGGAAAGGTGCTGTGGCACCTGCCCTGCCCTGCGGCTGCCAGAAGGAAGGGGATGCTCTCAGGTCTGGCCGCCTCATGACTCTGCAAACCGCTGACACTGACCCTGACCGTACAGCTATTTCCCAATGGCATCCTGCCAGCAGGATCAGCCCCTCTGCTTTCTGGCAGCACAAGCTCGGTGTAACAGCTGCTTTGGTGTCCACTAATGGCTTATAAATAAGGAAAGGTTATAGTAGCAGATGCGTGTGATGACAGATACAAGTGGGCCCTTCAGGAGTTCCAAGAGCACCATGCTTTGCTTATGTTGCTGGTTTTTCCCCAAGCCGTAGTAGTTTGATACATTTAGCGTATCTACTCACTCTCCACCAGAGCCATGCCCATGTATTTGGCATTTGGCGTAGGCTGCAGCCTGGAAATTCTCCCTTCAACCTCCTCTCTTTTTTTTTTCCCCCCCTTATCAAGATGACTGGACTTTGTGACTTAGGGATGAAGGTGCTATAACAAAGGATAAATTACAAATGGAACAACATCCCTCTGAAGACAAGGGCTGCTGAAAAACAAGGGGACACACAGAGAAATTCCTATCTATACTCCTAGCCCATTCTGGACTGAACTGATATATAAATAATTCATTGTCTGAGGATGACATCACTTGGCTCCAGATTTGTCACAGGTTGAAGTTTCTGTGAACCACATACAGCAAGCTTTGCACAGAACAAATACAGGCCTAGGTCTTGCTCCTACCAGATCACACATCATCATACTTGGCCTTTTCAATGAAACATCAGCTAAAATTTTTGGGATGAATCTCACATGTACCACACCTTTCCTCTCCTCCTTCTGTGTGGAGCTGGCTTTTGCACAATCTGCCATTGCTAGAGAAAGAAACCTGGAAGGACATTTTGCCATCTGCCCTTGGGCAGGGAGCCAGGACATCTCAGCCCAGCAGCAGGCAGGACTCAACTCCATCCAGAGCCCCAGAGCAGAAGAGCCCCATCCTCTGCTGAAGATCAGGAATAAGAATCATGGAGTGGTTTGGGTTGGAAGCAACCTTCAAAGACCATCTAAATGCAGCCCTCCTGTCATGGGCAGGGAAAACTTCACAAGCTCAAAGCCCCATCCAAAATGACCTTGAACACTTCCAACGATCCATGACCCTATCCAAAGGAATGGTTTAGGAGGAAAGCCCAACAACCCAAACTCAAAGGCACCCTTTCACCTGGCAGGGCTGCAAGTGATCATCTCTGTTAAAACCAACACCAAAGACCCCTTGCTGGGGTGCTGCCCATATCACCCTGTCCTCACCTGCTGCATCCTCAGCGAGTCCAGCTCTCGCTCCAGGCGTGTGCGCAGCCGCCGCTCCATCTGCTCCCTCTTCTCACAGGCCGCCTGCAGCTGTGTCAGCGCCTGCTGCAGTTTTTCCACCTTCTCCACATAGGCCTGCTTCCTGCGCAGCTGTGGGGTACAGGGGTCAGTAGTCTGGAGGGCACTGTGCCCCTCCCTGGCCTGCTGGGACCCCTGTGCACTTGCAGGCATGCACTGGGTTTGAGCATGGCTTTGGTCATTTGCTTCCAAGAGTTTCTCTAGGGAAAGGATGGGCAGGGAATGTGCACAGCAGGCATTGCTGGGGCAGAGCTACCCTTTTTGGAAGGAATGCTGCCCCAAATCTTCCACCCACTGGGGATCTGCCAAGCATGAACCCCCCAGGCCATTTCTAAGCAAGAGCTGTCATGTTGGTGAATACTCTTTGGGCAAACACACAGGACTCAGTGCACTGCCTGTACCCAAACAGAGGAGTTATTTCTTCACTCCTGCATATTTGCTCAACACAGATGGAGCAAGAAGAGTGCCAGCAGACAGAAGAATTCCACCTACTCTATTCTGCTCACAGGCTTCTCCATGCTGATCTGTAGATGGGATGTCCTGGCAGCTAAAGCCAGGCCCTCTTTATGTCTATAATGCAATTACTGAAGGGCTAAACATGACACAAGGATTTTGCAATGCAGAGTTTTACAGCCAGAGATTGCTCAAGCAGCATATCCCAAAAGGGTTATGAATTCCCCTTCTGTCACCCTAAATCCATCCATGCCACAGGTGAAGTGAAATACAGGCTTGCTCACAGCAAAAGCATAGCTTGGTTTAAAACAAACCTCCCTAACACCTGGCACCAACAACTGGCAGAGTGACCTCCTTAGCCCTGCTGCAATCTAGGCTAATGCTTACAGCTCCCTGGGCTTTCCATGAAAATTAATGAGATTATAATCCCCACTAGCCTCTGGCAGCAGCCTGAAGACTGCATTCCTCAGGAACTCACAACTTGGCAAGACCCACATAGCAGAGACTTCTTGCTGAATGTGCTGTTTTGGCAGTAGGAAGGTGTTTGTGACACCTCCAGCCACACCACCATGGATAGAGGGGGTTAGGGAGTTCCCCAGGGTCTCTCTTTGGCAGCAGACCTCATCTGCTCTCCCATGTCCTGCCAAATGCTGCAGGGTCCTGTATCACAGGAGCCCTCTAGGCCCCAGGGCTCACACTCACACACCTCTGGGTGTGTGAGTGAGGCAATGCTCACATGCCCACTCACCTTCAAAAACAATTTTGCAGGAGATATGCAACAAGAGAGTTCTCATATTCATAAGTTTATAGGGAGGATCTGCAGCCAATTCTGACTTTTCTATTCTGCATGCAGATTCATATACAAAAAAAAAAAATCACCAATGCATTTAAAACACAATGTATAAAACGTTGTAATTCAAATTAATTTGGGTTGCCAGTGTAGCATAGATCCATAAAGGAGGGGTAACTACAATCAGAGACATGTAACACTAAGGTCCAACACCTCACAGACACACAGACTCCAAAAAACCCCCCAAACTGGATGGCAACTGGAGAAGTACCAATGTATCCTCTTGCTGCATGGTAGGATCAACGGTACATAAAACCTGGCACATATCTGTATAAGCTGTTTACAAAATCACCCAGGGGGTAGCAATTACAGACCTATCCCTGCAAACTACTTCACAGCTTATTTTCCTTTACTGCCAGAAAACCTTTACCCTAATGCCTAATCTGGCTTTCTCTTATGCAATTTAAGCAAATTACTCATTGTTCTTTTTCCAATCTGTATTCAACTAGAGGAAAAAGCATTTAATTAAACAATTCTCTTCCTCACTAGATCAGCAAAGTTGCCTGACCACACTGCCTTTGTCCTGGGGATTAGGAAAATAAAGATGTAGAAGAGATAAGGATAAAAGGGGATCATCTAAACAAATCAATCTGAGTAAAGATGAGTGGGTCTTGTAAAAATATCCATGCTAGAAATGTAATTCCAGTTTGAACATTGAATTTTATAGATAGGAGATTGAATTAAAGACTGTATGAGATGGAGAATCTACTGTCATTCTAAGTAGATTGTTTCTGTGCTAATTACTCTTAACTCTTTATTTTCAGCCTGATTTTCTCAGCTTCAGCCTCCAAACTTTGCATCTCATTATTTCCTCATGTTAAATAGCTATATTTAATCTCTCTGACAGCAATCCCTTCTTCCTCCACCCCTAGATGGATGAAGGGAGAACAGTGGATATTGTCTACTTTGACTTCAGCAAGGTTCTTGATAATGTCTCTCACAACATCCTCATGGATAAACACAGGAATTGTGGATGAGTGGACAGTGAAGAGGACTGAGATTTGCTGTTCAGCCAATTCTGAGAGAGTGGCATAGGGTCTGGTTGGAGGCTTGTTACTAGTGGTGTCCCCTAAGGTTCAATATTGGGCCCAGCATTGTTAAACCTATTAATCAATTACGTGGGTGGAGGGGCAGATACCTCCTCAGCAAGTTCTCTGCATATACAAAGCTGGAAGGAGTTGCTGATACCCCATGGGGCTGTGCAGCCCTCCAGAAGGACCTCAACGGGCTGGAGAGATGGGCAGAGAGGAACCATCTGAAATTCAACAGGGGCAAATGCAGAGCCCTGCACCTGGGGAGAAATAACCCCATACTCCAGTATAGGGTGGGGGCTGACCTGCTGGAAAACAGCTCTGCAGAGAAGGACTTGGGGGTTCTTCATTCTGTGGGTGACTGAGCACTAGAACAGATTGACCAGAGAGGTTGTGGAGCCTCCCTCACTGCAGATAATCAAGAACCATCTGGACACAATCCTGTGCCATATGCTGTAGGACAGCCCGGCTTGAGCAGGGAGGTTGGACCAGATGACCCACTGTGGTTCCTTCTAATCTCACCCATTCTGTGATTCATGCTTATATGCACACACTGAAGCTCAGACAACTTTTCACTTTAATTCTTCCCAGCAAAGAACAGCTTCTGGACCCCAAACAAATTGTACAGTTACTTGATGAGCCCTCTCCAGTATTCAGTTTTCTATTCAAAGCATGGAACAGACATATGATTCCAGCAGCAGTCTGCTAAATGACATGTGGTGATAATACCACCTACACATTTTGAATTAAATCCTTCTACTAGCAGGCACTCAGGATAATGCAGATTTACATAGAACAGTATCTTATGTTAATTCAACTTAGTAGCTACTGCTTATTTCTCAAGGCTTGATTTAAAACGCTGTTAATTACATGCTGGTGGTAGAAGAAATCTGGGCGGATTTACAGAGCAGTGCATGAGCTAGAGCTCTGTTAACAATAATAACAGTCATTTTGATTTGACTGAATTTGTGTTTTCCTCAACACATTCCGAATTATAGTAAAAATCCCTGGTTTAAAATGAAGGTTTAACTCTGCAACTTATCTCCTGCCTGTGTCTAATTAAGATCCAGAAACACTGGACACTGTTGAAAAGGTGCTCTGATTCAGCCATGAAACAGGACAAAAGGGAAAGTGAGTGCTGGAGCTTGGGCATATGCTGGGAGCCTCAGCTTAACTGCACTTCACCCCAGCTGCCTGATACTGCCTTGAACAATTAAAACATAGCAGCTGGGCTAAAATTCATTTAGAATGAATTTTATGCCCCTAGAATGAAAAAAGAAGTTAAAAAGTAGTAGATCAACATGGGTTTGTCAGGCTGAGGACTCTGATATACTCTGGCAAATACCACGGTAACACTTCCATATATGTCACCTCTGATAACAATGCCCAAGGCAAGAGATTACCACCTCTGTAACACCTACAGTGCCTCAGGCAGGAATTTACTATGCCCTGGGCAGGTTAGGAGCTCCCTAGAGGGGCACATCTAACCTCTCCTCTGCTCCACCAGGCCACAATCCAGGATCCAGAAGAAGTACATTTCTGTTGGATGGCTAGACTAAAACCTGACTACTGCCAATTCTTTAGACCCCTAAGGCTGCAAACATATTTACTACGATACAGCAGGCACGAGGTAGGTTCTTGAACCACCTGCCTGGCAATCACTGTATATGCTTCTGCCTTCAGTAGTCTCTAATCAGCAAGTCAGTGTTACCTGCCAGTACCACACTGTGGACCAGACACAAGCTAAACACTATTTCTTCCCATCCCCTGCATGATGCCATGAGTGTAGAAGCAGGCATTGCCACCTAAAACGCTCATTTATTCAGTCCTTTGTAATGAAATGCAATTAGAAAACCTCAGGTTGCCTCTCAGCCAAAGAGTGTCAAGTGAATTATGTACAATTAAAGATATGCTGGCTCCTGCAGCTAGCCCAAAGGGACTGCCCCAAATACACCCAGATAGCGAGCAGGCTTTAGTCTAATTAACAAAGGAGCCTTGCTGCTGATTGCATCCACCTGAGGAAATGGAGCTTTTAAAATATTTCTAAACAGGGAGTCAGAATGGGCCCACGGTCAGGTACAAACCAGGAATGCCTTCAGCACCCACATACAGTACTTTAAATCTTCCAGACTCTAAGTAACCATTGGTTAGCCTAATAGAGAGTCTGTCGTTTTCATTTTAATGTCAATAAAAAACATCCAAAAATCACAGGGGTCAATTCTCCCATCATCTGACCAATACAATAAATGGCACTTAAGTTAATTGCAGGTATTTGGGAAAGGCTTTCTCTTCTCCCCACAAGATCCTTTGCATCCCTCACTCCCTTGGCCAGCCTTGGGGAGGGCACAGGTGGAAAATGAGGCTCTGAAGGGGAAAAGAGCTGCCCAAGATCATGCCAATAGTCTGTGCCAGAGCCTGAACCTCTACCAAATCTGCTAGGGTAGGGGTTCATCAACAGCTTCCTGTTGCCAATGACCTGGCCACTTAGGTTAGTAAAGACCATGTTCCTTTTACTTCCCAGAAAACATTCTTCCTCTGTTGGTCACAGAGACAGATTTTTAGGGGTCTAAAAGGTCAAAAAGGCCTGTTTTGACAGTTTTTCCTGATTTGCTAGAATGCACAGACTTTCAAACAGTTACTAGATCCACACCTCCTGATTTGAAGGTCCTTAAGGAATACAATAAATTGAGACTTTCTTCACCAGTAATGGAGAAGTGATAATGTCACTCTCAGTTGCAGTTAAAACTGAGCACTATTTCCACTTTGAATTTGTCTAGTTTCAGCTTCCAAGTACTCGGTATTGTTCTGTCTGTCAGTTTAAAGAGTCCCCTGTGCCTGGGATTTCTCTTCCTCTCTGAATACCTATTTTCAATATCAGGCTTATATGATTACTGCTTAAAGACCTCCTGGGAGTTTTGCACTTCTTAGGTCTCACAGTAGGATAGGCTCTCTTTAGCTCTCAAATTAAACCTGTATCTCTAAATCCTGGTCAGTCAGTCTGCTTCCAGCTAGACTGGCCAGATATTTTAAGATGTGAAGTCACTAAGCCCTGCACTGCTGTGTTGCTGTGTGCATCTCAAAAGCTTCCTGATATTCTTTGGTGATGAGAAATGGGATGCACTAATACCACATGTCTCTGTCACAGTCCAAGGCCAGTGAGTAGTCAGTTTCTTATTCAATTTTTCTGTTAAATCCTACCATTACCTCAGCCACCAGCTGATTGAATTTGATCTTGTTCCTGGTTACACGTTGAAGGCTTTGCTCTAGACACATCTATGGTCTCCTTTGTTTGCTTGTTTGGCTCAATAATTTGTAGCTACAAATTTTCTCTATAAAAGGACAAGTGCAAGGGAAACAGGAAGACCTAGCACCCTGTGGGTAGAACAGAATAGGGACTTGGATGGAGAAAGATCTAACCATTAGCCATGTCTATCCTCAGAGCACAGAAATATTGCTCATGCCTCACCTCCTCTTCCAGCTTGATAACCTTGGCTTGTGCATTGTTTAGGGCCTGGTCAAGGATTTCGATGTGCCTCCGCTGGTCCTCATTGGCTGAACGCACAGCTGCCAGCTCCATCTCCAACTTTTCCTTCTCCTTCAAGTGCTCTTTGTCTGAAAGAAAGACAAGAACAAGAGCCACTCCATGAGGACAGCTCACAGCCCCCAAGCCACACTGCAGAAGTAAGCTGTCACCTACCTAGAAAAACAAAAATAATGAAAAGCAGCAGCAAGTAGGGCCTTTAGAACACAGCAGACAAGGAGCTTCTACTGCCAGGGCTCAGCCCCTCAGTGCCCAGCCTTACACCAGCAGCAGAGGCAAGTGGCAGCTTGGGCTGCACCTGACTAGCAGAGCTTGTGGCCCCCAGCACTGCCTCACAGCTTTCCATTTGGCCAAACTGCTAGTACATCACCCAGCAGAATTTTGGCTTGCACCAACAACCCATTTCTTACACAACACCCTACATCAAGAGCTGATGATAGCTACCAGCTTCAATGCTGCTGCCTTCTGTAATGGTCCAAGAAACCTCAGCCCCATGGATGTGCTGTGCCTCGTGCTTTATTTGCAAAGATAGAGATCATGACATACAGAAAATGTGAAGTCAAATAGTAAACATGAATCTGGACAGCCTAAAAATGGAAAGAAGGGAAAACAGTAATGAAGAATGTGATAGGAGGCTTCCTCTGACCATGCAGAGAAAAGGGAGGCTGTGGGAGCCATTTCAGGCCTATGGGGATCCTGGGTGACCTTCTGCAGGACTAAAGGATCCAGTGACCAGCGCTCCCCTTCTGTTAAGCATCACAAGCGAGACTAAAGCATGTAGATAACCTCTGTGCTGAAAAATCATCCCTTTTTTGGGTAAGATTTAAAACAACATTAAAAAAATAAACAACTGGCTAAATTCAGTCAGCACTGCTCACATCTTTGTCTTCAGCAACAAATTGCAGGCCCACCACTGACTTTGCTGGCAAGCTGCCTGGGGAAATGCTTGGTTACATCTGCTTCTGCCCTGACAGTGCTGAGAAGCCTTTTCTGGGAACATGAGTATCACAGGCCAATCACTGGATCCCTGATGTTAGAACACAAACAGTTAATGACTGGAATGAGCAGGGGATCGAGGTTTCTTTCAGCGACATCTGAAATTTCAAAATGTGGCCTTTGTTCTGAATGACAACAAAAATAGATACTGGAATTCTCCAGGAAGAAAAATTTCATCTAAAAATTTATTTGACATCAATTCAGTGTTGTTTCGATTTTTGATTTCTAAAACATAGCATTACATAATTTATTATTTTTAAACCGAAGTGAAAAGTTGCTTCAAAAACACAGAAACATGGGAAATCTGCCCCAAACATCCAGCACATGCCACCCAAATATGACCACTCAAGCTGGAAGCCCAAACATCCACCATCTCCCAAGCAAGGTCAGAAAACTTCACATGGCCAAGGCAATTCCACCATTGCAGACCTGAACGACCTCTTGCAAGGCAGGTGGGATGAGAACAGGTTTAATTCATGCACCATCAGCAGGTGCCTGCAGTGAGGCGAGATGTACACAAACTGAGCCATGTGCAAAAAGGTAAAAGTGGATGAGGGGAGTCCAAACCCAGCCATCTTCTCATTTATCCTAAAAGGAGGAACTCAGCATTTCATAAAAACTCCTGGCAGCAAAACCATCATGTTGGTCACTGCAAAGCCCACAAGCATAGCCCAGTGAGTGCTGTGGACACTGCACCCCTGATTGCTACCGTGAAACATCTTGGTATGATGGTAGTCTTCTTCTTCCCTTATTGGCAAGGGATTTTCTATTAGACATGCAGACCTCTTCCTTCAATGCAAAAATATTTACTTCAATCAGATTAGCCAGAAGGAACAGTAATATCTATTTTAGAAAAGTGTAAATCTGGGCAAATTATTGGGGAGCTAATGTCATTAGATGGTAAGGAATCTGGAAGACAAATGCTATTTCAGCCCTGCATTCCACCACCTCATGCTGGGACCACACGTGCTCTGCTATGAAATCTGTATTTCATGTTATACATGAGAATAACACAGAGCAAAACAAGACTTGAGATATTAATTTTCAACTTCCATTCACAGAACTTGAAGTCCTCAGCCTACCCTGTTTTATTGTGCTTTCTATCCCACCAAAAGAGGACCAATTTTACACAAATACACAAAATAATCACCACTAGAAAGCTGGCAAGAAAAATTTCCTGAACAGCTCTTAACACTTTTCCATGTCAGCTTCATCCTGTAAAATCCTGGAGGTACATTTTATAAGTACTTTACTTGCATTAATTTTTATTGAAGAAGGACTTATTTGAACATATCTTAAATTCTCTTAAAGTGCAAACAAGGTATCCTTAAAGTCTAAAAACACTGTTTTACTGCACTACCCTTGCATACACTTTTTTAACTAAAGGACTCAAATTAGTAACTATTTCTATGTTCTGCTGGGTCACTGCCATACCCCATTACAGAACAGTTCCCAAAAGGCTTTACTGTTGCAGCTCACAGTTGTAATCTCACAGCTTTCTACACACTGCCTCTGACTTCTTGTACCTCCACACACTGTGGATATTACCCCTGTACTCTGGCTGGGTAGAAGAAAGGGGATAAAGCAAGAAGGCTGCTTCAGTGCTTCTCAAACAGGTTTTCTGACTTGCCAGGCTGGCAAGTGCATCAAAAGTAGACAAGTCTTGAATCTGCTTTGAAATGGAAGCTTTAGAGAAAAAAATGACACAGATTTAGTGTAACTCAGATGTGACTCCTACCTTAGCACACATTACATGCAAGTATCAACTTACTTGACCAATTTAATTATCATCTCAATACATCCCAAGCTGATTTCTGCCTTGCTCTGATGATGCAGTGGTAACATGGACATATTTTAAAGACAGTCCTTGCTACTGCAAAATGACCACTGCTGACAGAAGAAAATATATCAAATTGCAGCAGCCAGAGACTAATTTGGCTGCAGGAGGTTTCCTGCAAACAAGAGTGGCTCCCATACCACATCCCTTGCAGCACTTCCAATGATTTCTCTTATGCAGGTTTTTATTTCCCAATGGTGGCTCTTCACTGACAGCTGTTAATTCCACAGATGCTTTCCAGCAACCATGCCTTTCCTCAGTGAAACCTGAGGGACTTCTTTAGCCTCTTGTCAGTCTTGCAGCTCCTGACATGGCAAGTGTGTGGAGAAGCTCTGCATCCTCCATTCCTGGTCACAGGTGTACACCACGGCAGCTGCTGCCAGTCACCCTTGCACCAGCTGATGTCCCAGGATGAGGCACAAGAGTCACCTCTTCTGCTCACCTAGATGGAGCTGTGTCCCAGCCAGCTCCAGTGACTCAACCTTCCCAAAAATCCATGGCTGTGAGATAGGGGATCAAGAGCAGGATGGGCCCTCATGCTCTGACAGTCTCCCCAGACTGACTTCAGAAGGAATCTGAGATGAGAACAGCACCTTGCTGCCTGCTCCAAAGATCTTTCAGCAGCTGGTATCCACCCCATAACAATAAGCAAAATAAATGAATCCGTATTTACACCAAGCAGCCAAACAGGAGAAGGTTGTCCACAGCTTTACTAAATTCCCTGCACATTAAATAGGGCCAGGTTGCCAGGCCCAGACATGGAGGTTTCCCTCCAGAGGAGCAGCAGAGCTACTGTCCATCTGTCCATCTGCCCAAGCCTCTCTCAGTCCTCTGCAGCTGTGGTTTGATGCCGACAAAGCTGGGCCAAGGGAGGCCTGGAGCAGCAATAGAGATTATTTCCTGATTATTTCCGGTCTGGAAATGGGAACCTTTCTTTGCCTGGGATATTTGGGACAGAGATATAGGCACAAGTTCAGGGCACATGAACTGAACACTCCCACAAAGCATAAGACTCTTATCAGCACACTGCTAAAACTGTCCACACATCCCCACTAACAGATGCAGAGCCACATGGATGGGCACAGGCCTCAATCTGTCTCTGACACCTGAAAAAACAGTGCTCCCACAGTTCAGAAATCCCCTACAAAAACCACACAAAATTCTCACACTCCACCAAAACATATTTTTCCCAAGACAGGACATTGTAAGCTTCCTCTCAGTCCTATGCCCTTGAAACCATCCTCAATCTTCCTGCCTCCTTCTGTAGCCTCCTCCTGTCTCTTCTCTTGCCATATGGGCCCATATGCCTTCATCAGTCACTGCTTCACGGTTTTCCTTGAAAAAGCCCTTTTCTCTGACAAAACATCGCATAATTATCTTGAAACTAATACTGTATGAGTATTTTCCAGCCTGTGATAGAAGAGTAGCATTTCTCTAGGCACAAATGCCTAGCACTCAATACTTAGAGGCATGTGGCCTGGTTTTGTCTATTATTGCAAAGAATAAGATTTTTTTTGTCACCTGCAGTCTCCATCTCAGAGCACATGACTGCTCTGCACTGTTGCACTGCTAATGGAAAGCTCTGCGAGCAACTGAGAAATGATCCTTGAACATCCTGCCTTGCCAGATTTCTTTTTCAGGGAGTTTTTCCCATTACTGGAGTTTTACTTTAGAAAAATTGGTATGCAGTATTACCAGACTCAAGAATCTTATCTTTCTTTCTTCAGCTCATCACCAGGGTAGCTTAAAAATGACAACTTTTAGGAAACTGGTGATGTTGGAGTCTTCTTATATAACTTGGGTCATGTTTCCCAGCTGTCTTCCATAAACATAGGGACTAGAAATCTGCTTTTGCTTTCCTAGTGAAAATTAAGATTTGAATTTACATAATAACCTGCTACTCTTAGGAAAAAACCAAAATATCACTTCCACAACAAACTTCTTTCTCTTCTTCTAAAAATTACTATTTCAGTCTCAGTGCATATAAAGCAGCTAAAACTCGGTTTCCTCCTTCTCAATTTTCTGCCTGTGCACCTCCTTAAATGACATGAGGAAGATACAAACTGTGTTTGCAAAAACCCCCAGGTCAGCAGTGAGGTACAACTGAACACCAGTTACAGTCTGACCCCGTGGAAGACTCAGAAACACACAAAAATCAGTGTATAAATGCAGCCAGCAGCAGAACCTTTTATGGACTCTGAGAGGAGTGTTTCAGGCAGACACCCTGATAATCGAGGTCAGTACTGTGCATGTCCCAGCAGCCCAAAGAACATGACTGAAGAGGACCTGCTTTACATGTGCCCATTTTTCTATTCTTGGAAGCACTCTGCATTGCATTAGTAACATTTAGCTCTCTGGCCTAGCCAGGAGACACTCCAAGCATCCAGACCTTCTTACATGATAGGATCTGAAAAGCTATATTTGTTTGTAAGCTGTGAATTGATTGCAGCAATATGCCGAGTGCACAGCGCAAAGTTTCACTGCTAGATATTTATGAGTAGAAGCACAGAGCATGTTTATGTACTGGAAAAGAACTCAAACTGAGTCCACCCTGGGGATTTAACTCCTCCTGGTAGCTAATAGCATATAGCAACACTGCCAGGCTGTCTCTACACGAAGGGAGCGGATCCCAGTCTCCATTTCCACTGAGCAGCTTATCCCATTTGAACTCTTCCAGAGGATGAAAAGATTTATCCAGCAATGCCATTTCCTTAAGAGATCATCCTATTGGATTTGCAGCAGTGTGTACACACCTTTAAGCCATTTGCTAACATGGCAAAGCTAACACGTCATGGAAAAGATCACAGGATTCTTTTCTGGTTTGTGCACACATGTACCAAACAATCAGCCATGCTGGCATCACTGCTGCTGGTGGGAGCCAGGAGAAGGCTCTTTAGCATTTGGAGCAGCTGCTAGACATTACAGAGCTGGTGGTGAGGCATGTTGAATAGTACCAGTGCTAATGGAGGTGGATGGTTCTCCATTGCAGTTGCAGCTCATCTTCCAAGGAAGCTCTTGGTGTGATAAAATAGAAGGATGAGCTGTACACAGCAATGAGCTTCACTGCGATTTAAGCTCACAAGATATTGCACAGCTTCCAGGTGGCCAAGCCTTTCTGGGAGCATGCTGAAGATGCTCAGGATACAAAAGAAGCCACATACTGCCACACAGCATCCAGTTGCTCAGGTTGGATGGTCACACATCAGTGCATGGCAAGGAAATCAGCAGCACTATGGCCAGTCATTATGAGAGCCTACAATGTGCTGGGAATGGATGCTTCCATAGCAACAGAAGCTGTAAAATCTTTGCCACTTCAGACCTTTGTAAAAAGCATGATTGAGCTCTGCTCTCTCTGCTGTTAGTCAAACCATGGGACTGACAACTAGTCAGCAGAGCTCACTCCGGGCTTTTCCCAGCCAAGAGAAGAATCTGGCTTCCCTAAAAAGCATGCATCCCTAGAGGTTATCTCTGCAAGCAACACTTCACAATTTCAGATAAATATTTATCAAAAATAAGCTAAGTTGTGTTACCATTAACTCCCACTGCTTGGTTCTGGTGCTCAGAGAGAAATAACCCTACCCTAAACAATCCAGTCTGCAGCTTAAACAAGAGTATGTGATGAATTAGCTGAGTAAAAGCAAGCCACAAGCAGGACAACAATTAAAAGCAAAGTATTAATCTCCACTCTACCATGTATATATGTATGCATATACATATGCATATAAATATATATATATATCTCTGCATCTTCCAAACAGATAAGCACAGTACTCACTCTGAGTGGCATAAAGGCCCTCTGTTGCCTTATCCTCGTGCCCATCGAAGTCTCTGCTGGCCAGCTGCCTATTGGCTGTCTCCAGTCGTTCTGCAAAAAACAGGAAATACTTCAAGCATAAATATATGTATATAGAATTGTAGGCCAACCAAGAAAATAAGATGCTTGCCAGCAGAGCAGTATAAATAGACTCTCTGAAGGAGGATATTAAAATGTAGGCTGACACATACATAAAAGATGAGGCCTTTGACCTCTTCCATGAAGCTGTGTTATTTAGATTCACAGAAACTGGGGGGAAAGCCTCTGCCATTCACAGCTGACATACCCAGGCAATCATCTCTCACACTACTCAAAATGCACAAGGCATCTGCAATCTGAATTACCCAGCTTTGCAAGGGGATGGCTGCTTTCCTGCAATGAAGAGCTGCCCTTGGTGCAGCAAGACATCCTGGGGAAAGGCAGTCCCCAGCCCAGTGACACCCCTCCTCAGGGATGCCCTGGGAAAGAAGGCATTTTCTGCAGCCAAGGACAGCTTCCACTGGGAAGGTCCTGCCTTCAGAAACTTCCCCCCTTCAAAAAGACCACATGATCTACCTTGCACCATTGCAAAAATTGTAAGTCAGTTTGCAGAAGGCACCTCACTGCATGAGCAGTGAGTACCAAAGTACCCCCATCAGGAACCTGGATGGGCAACAGTTACCCAACATATCCTCCATTTCTTTTCTCAAAAGGATACACCCTCAATTTTTAGTTTCTTAAAAAGAGATACCCTTCGATACTCGCTACTGGTCTGTGAAGACACTGACCTTGGGGATTTATGGGTAACACAGTAATGTAATGTTCTACATTACAATTTGCTCTTCAGGAATGGACAGGATACTGTGACTGGTGGCCTTGCTGTCAAAATCCACATTTTCAAGTGCTCAACACAAAGGCACCATCTGGAGCTAATTCTTACACTTTGCCAGAAGGCTTTCTTGCCACCAGGGGGTTGACAGCAGATTTGTCTAATGCCAATGAGCAAGGCCTTATTTCTCATATGTTGCTAAACATTGTATGAAGCTACTCCTCTAAAGCCTGCTGCTCTCCAGCTTGTAAATGAAACACTAGGCCAACTAAAGGGGAAAAAGACCACAAGCAACTGTAACATACCACGGAGATCCCTGTTGAAGTCATGAAGTCTCCTAATTTCGCCTTCAAGTTTGTTTCTCATCGCTTTGTCCAGGGACTCCCTCTTAGTGGTGGTCTTGACCAAACCCTCATAAGCTTCTGAAATCCTCTGAATCTCAATTTCAAACTGAAAGGAGAGAGAGTTCCTGTTAAAGCCCTGCAGGAATGTGTCCCATCCCAGTGTTTGCCCAGCACTTTCCAACAAGACACAAGGGGTCAGGGCAATGCTCATGTCCAGTGTCACGTCAGTCACCAACTCTGCAATGACCAATCTCCCTGGCAGAGGATGGAATGAAGCCCCAGCAATGCTGGTGGCTCCTGCAGTGGGGACCCTTATAAACACCCTATGGGGCAGCTCACTATGTCACAACATCCCAGGACACCCCATTGACAGCTCCCAAAAAAGCCTGAGGTGGGCTAGACTTGATGGAACTGCTTGTTTGTCTTTGGTCTATGACCAAGGTGACTGCTTTAATGCCACCCAAAAGGAGAAAAAACAAGAAATGGTGTACTTGCGTGAGCTGTATTCTCTCCTAGAGAGTGTAGGAGTCAACATACATTATTCAAGAGGTCCCTGATCCAGAACTTATCTCTGAATGCCACCAAAAGTATTTTAGGTTCAGCTCCGGCCTCATGTTGCTTTCAAACTACTGTGATCCATTCCTTTCCATCATTGACTGAAGACTGCTTTATACAAGAGAAACTGTAACAGACAGAACCAATTGTTTTGTGCTTTCAATCTTCTTAACTTCATCTTCTTGAAATCTGGTGAACTGCAGGCAGGGTGTGCAGAGGAATCCCTCAGTGGTGAACTTGCACCTTAAGACCTGAGCCCAAAAGACTGACAGAAGAATAGTCCTGGGTAGAGTTTTGCTGTTCAGTGATACAGCTTTGGTAAAATCATTGCTGCAGAGATGATCTGCACTGATGTGGGAATCTGCTCCTGTATGCCTGGCCCTTGTGTTTGTGGAGAAAGGCTTGATAATGTGCACAGGCTGGAAAACCAAATAAATATACAGCCTCCCACATACCTTTCTAAATCTGGTGGTTTTTTGGCCTCTTGAGTCATGGGTGGGACAGATTCATGATTTTTGAAGCCAGGGTGCGAGCTCACCTCCACTTGCTGAAGAGTTAGGTCCCTCTCAATAAGCTTCAATAATGATTTTCCAGTTGCTGCACTTGTAGAATGAAAGCTCCAGGGACACTGGAGCTGTCACCCCACTGGGTATGTAGGAACCTGCAGCCAGGCTCCAGCAGCCTGGATCTGCACTTCCCACAACGCTAGAGCCACTCTGTCAAGATACAGCCCATGGGCAGGCAGCATCTCCAAACCACGCACCACAGAAAGCCTGGCAGAGCCATGACTGGGAAACCAGACTGCCTTCCCCAATTTCTGCTTCCAGCTTGTCCATAAGCACGAAAGCTGAAACAAGTGGGGAGAGTCAGACTAGCCATGAAACTAGGTGTTTCTTTACTGAGTGGGTGGTCAAACCCTGGAGCAGGTTTTCTAGAGAGGTGGTTGATGCCCCAAGCCTGTCAGTGCTTCAGAGGCATTTGAACAATGCCCTCAGCAAGATGCTTTAATTTGGTTCACTCTGAATTGTTCAGGGTGTTGGTAAGCCACTGTATGCAGAAGATGCTTTCTCCAGAGAGCTCCTACTACAGCAAAGCAGATTTGCCAGCACAAAAGTGGGTTTCCACAGCCTAACAGTCTGGCCGGTTACCACAAGGGCTCTGCTTCACCCTCTGTATGCTGGTATTTCCCAAAACACATCACCCACAGTCTTTAGCCCTGGAGGCAAAAACTTAGTGTAGCAGGTGCTCCATCAGCACTGAACAAAATTAAAGCAGAGCAGAAGAACAGCCATAAATGTGTTGGCGTTTCTCAACAGCTCTGGGATTTCCTTCTCCTTCTTCCATGAAGGAAAAAAAAAAACAATTCAGCCTTTTCTCTGCCTTGTAGCTCCTGGAGCCAACCCACTCAAACAACCCACACATGAGGCAAGGGGAAGAGCCAGCCCAGCCTGGCAATTAAACTTCAGCAAGGTAACACCACTTGGAAATGGGAAAATCATGCTCAAAAAAAAAGGGAAAAAGCTCAAAATTAAACGCACACAATTCTTCTTCCAACTCTTTTGAGGTAAGAAAATGAGAACTCATCAAACAGCACAGGGATTCATCACCACCTTGTACCTCTCTACAAAAAAGTCTGTTCACACACAACTGAGAACGTGGCAACCCTCAGAAGTGATCTGTCTGTGCAAATACCCGGGAAGTCCTACAAGTCAGGCTGACTTTCTCTAACTTCTCCTATTCTGTAACAAATAAAAGTAATGTGGTCCAACCTATAATAAAATTGCTACCCATAAACAAGAAGTACTCCTTCCTGACCTTTCCACTTGCAACAAGAGGGAAGAGTTTTCACATCCAACGTACGCAATTAAACTCAGTCACATTTTCAGAGGCAATGTTTGTGGGAACCGAGGAAGACCTGCCCTGACCTTGTGTTCAAACACAGCAAAAGCAGCATGGGAGGGATACCATGTGTTAGAGATTTGGTTTCCTGAAGAAAGAATGCACTTGAGAATGTGTTTCACTTTAATACTCCACTTACATTCCCCCAAAGTCAATGGGACTCAAGTCCACACTTTACTGACTGAAGTGAGACTTCAGCCCGTGCTTGAATACCTTTCTGTTGGTGTCTGATGCAATAGACTTGCAGGACATCCAAGATAAAGAGAGAGTCATTTCCAAGAGTGAAAGAAACCAGAATATTTATAGGGCATAACACTTAAATACCTTTTACTGAACAACGCAGCTTTTGTAAAATTAATAGCTGGAATATTTCTTTTTGCCCACAAAGGCCACAGGGAAGTCAGTATTAAAGTTTTTGCAGATTTCTTCACAAATAGCTCATGTTGCTGCAAAAAAAAAATTTAACTAAGTTTAGGAAGTTCTGTGAACAAACTCAACTCATCCTGTTGCAGAGAAGGAGGTAGAAAAGACAGCAGCTACAAAACACCTGGTCTTTTTTTCTGATCTGTTTGAACAGATTATCACAAATTTCTCCCAAAGCTGAGGCTGGGACATGGTCTCTCAGAGCTGCTTCTTCTTCTGTGAAGGGTATCTCCAAGAACACCCTGATCTGCACAGCATACCAAAAAACTGAGCTCCTATATAGACTCCTAAATTCAGAGAGAAAAGACCCACGGTCTAAGATCATTTGTGTAAAAGTGGTGGGAAGATACAAATGAAACAGTAGTGCAGGGTCCTAAATAAGTTATTTGGACTGAGCCCTTGGGACCAAAGCCAGCAGATCTGAGAAGCATCTCTGATTTGCCTTCAGTGAGTCTCAGTTTTAAGCAACTTCTACTTCATTTGATACAACTCTTCATCTTCTCACCCCAGGCGGTGCTGAACAAGACATCACCCTTCTCCACTGAAAACACCGGCATGCTTACAGAAAAGAAAGAGCATGCAGGATCTCTCAGAAAAATGGGTTTTGAGCAAAATCTTTACCAAATGGTTCTTTCAGATAAGGGGGCTTTTAGAACCAACATGTTCAAAGAGATGTCTAACACCAGTTCTTAGAAACTCAAGGAACTGAAAGCCTCTAAGACAACCCAGTTAATCCCTTTCCAAACAATGGACAATCCCACTGGTGGCTGTTACACTTTCAGAGTGTAGAGCACCACACGAGCTTACTGTGGTGGACCAGACTGTTTGGGACAGATAACAATGTGCTCTTCATATGGTTCTCACCTGCATCTCTAACCCCTGTGCAGATGGCGCAGGACCCCGCTGCACCAGGAACATACTGCCCATAGGAGACTTCCAGGGAAAGCTCCAGTGAGACTAGCATGGAAGGATGGAAGGGGAAAATATCCAGTTGAAAGATATCTGATGGGCTGCCCTGTTTCATCCTAAAGGCAGTGGAGCCTAAAAGGCACAGGATTATCCTTTTATCCTTCTGGGAGATCACCATGGAGAGGCAGTGGTTAGAGATGACCAGTGGTGCATGTCCATTGCAGTGACACAACTATGAAGAACAGCTGCCCAAGGGCAGAAGCACCAAGATGGTTATCCTGGCCAGGCCCCATCCCAATCTCTACACTTACCTTCTGCAGCTTGTCTGCCTTCTCATAGTACCCCTCCAGCTCCTGCCGCAGCACGTGGTTCTCCTCGGAGAGCATCTCTACCATCTGCTGCGCCCGCTCCACGATGGCAAAGGCATCAGGTGTCAGCTGCTGGCCTGGCAGCGTCGGGGTCTGGGCAGCTGTGGGGGCTGGCAGTGGAGGCAAGGAGCCTGGGAGCAGAGGGCCAGTGGTGGCCTGCGAGGACATGGGGCTGTGCTGCTGGGCCGGCGGCGGCGGGAAGGGCGGCTGACATTGTCGGCTGTGGAAAGCACACATGGGCCAAGTGTTAGAGCCGCACGCCCTCAAAATGCTTATGGCAGCTTTCACCTAATGACAGTGGTTTATTAATAGTGTTATAACTGGACAGTCACAACTCTTCAATACCAACAATTGCAGCACAGACTGGGTAAATTGTCTCCTCGCCTGCTCTTAACAGTGACATACACATCTGGTGTGAACAGATAAAGGAAGCACTGACTCAAAAACACTATTTTTGCCTAGGTGTGCAGCTAATACTTCAGCAGCAGCCAGCCTCTCTCTGCCTCCCCTTCCCACAAACTCCATGGTTGAGAAGCATAAGCCTGCAGGCTTGAAGAAAACAAGGGGATGCATCACTCACCCTTCCAACACTGCTCCCCACCCAGAACAAGACCAGTGGACCAGCTGAGTGGGGAGGTGAGAAGTGATGTGAACAAAGCAGCATCCCTGAGTGGCTTTAGCAAGTGGAAGAGGGAAGTGCTGCTGCAGAACTGCTGGAAGAACAGCCCCATTCAATTACCATGAGTCATGAAAGCCATCTTCCAGGGGAGACCTCATTGTGTCACTCCCTGATTAAGGGCATCTATCACTCACCAGACTCCTATCAGGGAAGAGTAAGAAGTGAGCCGATAGTGGATCTGCTTGTGAGCTAGGCTTGTTGTCAGCAGGCAACTCTTTAACACGCCTGAATGGTGATTTGCAATAGCTGGAAGATAATCCAGGAGGATGTCTCAGCACTGAGGGTAAGCCTGCAGCTGACAGACAGGTGAGATCAGAGTCCCTCACCCGACCTATCTTCATCCCTCCATCCATTGCACAGGCAGCCCTTGAAGCCTTGGCCAGCAGAAGCAGCCGTAGGCCAAATCTCACAGCACTCCTCAGCCTGATGCCAAAGATCTGAAATTTCTACGCTGATCTTGTTAAAGAGACTCAAGCCAGACCACATGGTACCTCAGTGTCAGGGCCCAGTTTGTCTGGAAAATAAGCTGGCTGCTGGAGCTCACCTAAGTTTGCAATCAAGCACCTTCTGGGATTTGTATTTTAAGATAGCTACAAGCTATTAGGCTTGCTGTTGATATCATTACGTTTATTTCTGTACCCTACACAAGGCACACGACATAATGAACAGACATATTTACCCCACTGGGCCTCAAAGACACATGAATGCTTTTTCTTAGACAGACAATTTTGTGCTATATAAATACATAGTAATTATGGTTACTGTTGTCTTCTGCACCTACACAGCTTCTCAAAACAGGGTTTTCAAAAGCCTTCAGTGCTGGCCTAATTCTACTGACAATAACTCACCACTTTCTTCAACTGCAGTAGAACAAAGCTGAAAAGTGAAGGCAATTTTAAAAATCCGCCCTAGAAAATGAACAGCACTGCTCTAACAAACTTGTCCCTGCCAAGCCACACGACAGCAAAGCAAGCCAGCAATTCAGCCTTAATCTTCTCTTCAAACTAGAGTGAAAGCAAATCGGGCTCTGCAGGCCCCCAGACACAGCATACACACAGTCCCACACTCTCATCCCAGCTTTGCCCAATGCATCCATTCTGGCACAGAAAGGTACTGAAATGGAGGAAACACCGAACACAAGCACCCTGCTAACCTGGTCAGAAGTACAGACCAGTGTCCCTGGGAAGAAGATCCCAGCAGAGCTTCATGCAGCCAGCACAGGGGAAAGCTGTGCTGAGCTCGGTCTGGCCTTTACCTGCCTAGCATAGACACGCTCTAAGGCTGTGTCTCTCCTGTAAACATCCACGGAGACAACTCAAGAGCACAGGAAAGGGGCCATTCCCCAGGGCAGCTCCCAGAGCCAGAAGGGTTTGCTCTCAGGCCCAGTCATATTTGCTCTCTGGCAGAGGTGCAGGCTAATAACAAAGAAGCCAAATGTCTACTGGAAGAGGATAAAACTTTCCAAAAGACAGGAAGCCAGGGAGGTGCTGTGTGATACTTCACAACAAAACACATAGAATCACGGAATGGCTTTAGTAGGAAGTGATCTTTAAAAACCATCTAGTTAAACCATCCTGCCACAGGCTCAGACACCTTCCATCAGATGAGGCTTCTCAGGGCTCCAACCAACCTGGCCTTGAACACTTCTCATGACAGAGCATCCAGAATTCTCTTGGCAATATGTTGCAGTGCCTCACCACCTTCAGCATAAAAAATTTCTTTCTTATATCTAATCTAAATCTATCCTCCTCTAGCTCACATCTATTTCCTTTTGTCCCATTTTTACAGGCCGTGGCAGAATGTCCTGCTCCAGCTTTCTTATAAGCCCCCTTGAAGTATTAGAAGGCTGCAGTAAGATCTCTTCTCTAGGCTGAACAACACAGAAGATCATAGTTCTCACACCATCCCTGCAGTCCCCCTTTGCTTCTGGTGCTCCAGTGTGCAAACCTGGCAAGAGAACTGATACCCATCATGGGACTTGATGCCCATCATGGAAATTCTTTGCTCAAAAATCTGAACAATATATAATATCATGAGAGAGGGATGTCACTCACAGTGCAAAGGATGCTCCACAAGTGAATGTGAACTCAGACAAGCATGCAACACCTCCTCAGTGCTGCTGACAACCAGACTGTGCTCATGTGTTTTACCACAGCACTTAATTCAGTTAAGTGTGAGCTTGTTCATCTCTACCAAAAGAAAAGGCACCGCTGCTTTTATGCAAATAAAAGCCCAACTGTCTGGATACAGTTATATCCCTACAAAGACATTTAATAGCAAGTAGAAAATTTTGAAGACTTGCTGCAGAGATTTTCTCACTTCTTTATGGGAATGGTGCAGAGCAATAGAATTAAATTGATCTCTGAATCTGAACCAGTGTGGATACAGCAATTTTTCTTTTTCATTATGAAGCACAGCAATCTTTGTCTATAAATACACCCTTTAGACCCTTGCATGAACTTTTGACACCGTACTTTTGGGAAATCTTAGCCTTTCATCAATTTAATATTTTCTTGTCACTTTAGTCTGTCTAGCTTTACACACCAGAGGAAGGAAACACCACAGAGATCTCTATTTTCTTGAACTGCAAATTACTTTTTGAGCTACTACAGATTTACATCCTATAGCAGCTGCCAGCCACCAGAGTCTCAGCAGCCATAGCCACAGGAGAGACCCTCCAGTGTTTTCCAGCTTGGAAATTGAACAGGTACAACTGACTTTACACCTCTTGAAACACAGCTGTTCAACAAAATTAATGTTTCTAACCTTCTTTTTAGTTGTTCAATCTGTCCCAATTTAGTTCTGACTTACCCAACTGCAAAATCTCTGAGTACATATGCAATAAACACAGCAATTCACATTAACAAAACAGCATTTGCAAAAATAGGAATGTTATAACATCAGCTTAGTTCCTATCCAAATTCTCATGTAAAGCTCCAAAGAAACGCAGCAATCAGGATTATCCTGAGGTCCTTTGGGCTTAGTAAAGAATGACATTCTCACAATACTTCTACTGTATTTTAAATGTTGATCTTACTCTGCATTAGAGAAGGTTAAAATCTTTCAGCCAAACACATTCTAGTTGAAAATCATCCTTCTTAAAAGCCCATGACAGTGTAACATTATGTATTTTGGCTATCCCTGCAACACTTCAGCTACATTTCTATTAAAAACATTTTTTTGGTTGATATTATTGTAGAAGTAGGGCCCCCATAAGCTTCTGCAATGTATCGTAAAGAAGGAAAAAGAGCGAAAAAATTAAGGAAAACAGTTTTTGAATAAAGAGCACCAGCAGGCAATGAGGCTTTCAAGGGCTACTGTGCTGGGGTCACCAAGCACTCTCTTTTCACAGATACAGCTTGTGAGGCATATATACTAGCTTACTACCTATAGCTTGCAATATAATGTCTTCAGCAAAATACTTCACAACCGACCTCACTTTCACAAGAAATCCCTCAAGATATTGGGGCTGCCCAAGCCCCCAAATTTAGGCATGGTGTTAATACTCCACCTTATACTGGACCACCTGGGAGCAGGAATTACCAAGACAGAGGAATTTAGGGAGAATTTGTAACTTTTTGTAGGAATAAGAAACCTGGAAAGGAAAGTTAATGATAAAATCCACTTGCTGTTGATGACCAGGAAATCATAAATACAAAAGAGCTGTTGTTGGATAAAACAGCACAGTATTAGTAATAAAATGAAAATGCCTGTAAATGTTCTGGAAAGAAAATTCCACCTCAGCCTTGCTACAGGTACAGTGAAGCTCTCCTCTGTCTAGGGATGGAAAGGGGCCAGTGTAGGAAGGACTTTGTTTCCAACACACCATGGCATTTACATTCATAATTAAAACACCCTCCTCTAACCTATTTAGCTCATCTTTCTCTGCCTTCCTTTGCCTCTAGGGCAGACTGGCTTATTTCATCTTTCAAAGACTCTCACAAGGAACTTTATCTCACAACTTCATGCATCTTCTGTGGATGCTCTGGCTGAGTCAACCATGAGAGTAAGGCGTTTCTGAGTGCAGTTCTTTGAAGTTGCCTTTGGCTTTCACCTTACAATGAGAGTAAAAAAGTGTGGGAAATGTGCTTGCTCCTGTCCATTGACTGGGAGTTTTCAGTCTGGGTACTAACCTCAGACCAGGTTTCATTATGATTTCTGCAGTCACAAAGCAGACTTCAAATGCTATTCTGTCTCACTGTGAATAACATGGAAGAAACAGACTGTGCAGGAAAAAAAAACAGGATCCTGGGAAAGTCAGCAAGCCCAGTCTGATGGTCATGGTGCAAGGAAACACAATTATAGATCTATCACTAAATGATGATACAGAAAGAAACGGGAGAACATTTGTCAAAGCCCAGACATGGCCCACATGGTATTCTCTGTCTTATGGAATCAGGAATAGTTGCAGCACCTCGTAAACACAAGTGTTTGTTTCAAAAAACATTCTGCAGACCTGAACTCACATGTCTTGAATTCATTATTTCATTGGTGACATTTGTTAGTTCTGGTAAGACTTGGCTCAGCTTCTTTAGTATGATTACGTAAAAATTTTGCAGGGCAAAGTTATAATCCAAAAAGACATATGCTGTATCAAACATATCCTCAGTAGTTCAGAGAGGGACAGGATACTGTATTTCCTCACAGATCTCTACACTCAGAAGAGATTCTCAGCATAAGGAAAAGGTGCCTTCCTCAACCTCAGCACTTCTAGAGAAACCAGCTGGGATAATAACACAGAAGGGTAAGGGGAAATGACAAGGCATCACACCAAGCTACGGAAACAGCTTCATTTCTCTTTTGTTTATTTTAATGTAAGGCATATTAGACCAGAAGGAGAGGATACAAAGCAAAGCTCCTCTGCAGGGCTGCCAGCATTCACGTCAGATGGAAGCACAGCCTCCAACCCACGCTCATACTTGGGCTATCCTTGCAGCAAAAAGCCAAGACAAGTCAGTTTGGGTGTAACATCCTTCAGCTTGTCCACACTGCCAGCAAACCTGCCTGCCTGGGCTGTCTCAGGGAAGAAAGAGCTCCTTGTGTCCTGTCAGCAGCCACCGGCATGGCTGAATCAGTAAATATCAACAGGTTGTCTGAAAACAGCAGTAATACATGTGGAGGGAATAAATACACAAATAACTGGAGAAGCAACAGACTATTTCAGCTGTTAATTACAGAGTTCTACATCCTGGCAGGGTGGAATTTTGTGAAGCACATAAAAAATGGGATGTATTTAAAAACAGCCCAGATTTATTCTTTTCATTGATTCTGCATACTGACTTTCAATACTCATGGATTAAATCAGAATGAAAAGGTGCCTGCATGATTGTCTTCTGCACGTACCACAAATTAATTCCCCTCAGTTAGAAGCAGAATTTCCAGTTCAAGGTTTCATTTGCATTATACACGCTTTTTATTAATAGTGCAGAGAAGGAAATCATTCTGAATAAAAGACATCAGGATCTGACAAGAGCCACTGGGATCAATGAAGACTCACTGCAGTGAGTGGTCTGGATCACTGCTTAAGCAGGACATGGAGAAACACTACCAACTTGAGCTGATCCAAGTTCATCCATCCAGGAATAAACACAGCAAGCTAAAGTACAGGGGTGGAAAACACTATCCTAGGCTGTGACAACCCTCACATGCCTGACTGGATTACAAGCTGCATGGGGAGATCCCGAGGTGCCAACTGCAAGTGTTAATGAGCTTTGTAAACAAGGAACACTGAGTCAAATCAGAGGTGTTACTACACCTGATCAGCCTCTGGTCCAGCTGATACTGAACCAGTGTTCAGGTTGGCTTTCCACAGTGAAAAAAAGGGATTTTGACAATAGAGAAATAAGTACAGGGCTCCGGACTCCATCTGTTAAATGCATTAAAGGACTGATAGCACAGGTCTCCTCGCTCTATCTGACAAAGACTTTGCAAAATCCCTGGTAACTGGAAAATACAGGCTGAAACTAAAATGGGAACCTATGCCAGAGATGGCAATTAGCTAGTGGAACAAGGCTGTAAAGGCCGTGATGGATTTTCCAGATGGAGATTGTTATACTCACCAGGACCGAATGTTTCACAAACTGGAATTAATTCACAGCATTGAGCAAAAAACTAAATTAGATTAGTTCCAAGCCCTTTTGCCTAACAAACTGTGACTTTCTGAACCTGCACCTAAGGAAAGTTAGCTAGCAAAGACACTATTCAGGAATAGCTGCACATCTAGGAAAGGAAACGTTTTCTAAAGATTATTATACTTGGCCAACTTAAAGCATTCAGAAGTTGTGAGTCAGAGCCCCAAGCATCAAGCAACTGGCTTAAAAATACTAACATTTTAAAAGGAAAAAATTGGTTCATTTTTATTTGCCTTCTGGTTGTTTTGGCCTTTAAGTTTCAAGGTTCAAACTCTGCTCTGCAATTGTGATGTCCATAAAACAGAAGTCACTAAATCTAATTTATATAAATGCTGAGACTACCCCTACGTCATATAACTCTAGGAGTTCTTCAGTACAACACAAATAATCTTGAAATTTACAATAAACTTCAAGATTGCACCCCGATGATCATAAATGCAATGTTTCCTTTAAAACTAATCATGTGCAAAAGAAAAGTCAAACCAAAAAAGGCAGTTAAGTAGAAGCTACAGTTATTCCATTATCCTTCAACAGCTCCCTGCCAGCATTGGTTCATTTCCAGCCACACTTCCCTTGTCAAAGAAGGACTGGGGGGAAGTGGGGGCTCAGTGACTCTTTAGGTCTTTTCCATCCCTGGTGAGTGCTTGTTCTGGACTGATGCACTCAGTGGTTCTCCTCTTTTCTGGAACACAGAAGCCTTTTGCATGGCCCTTGTCCAGAGGATGCCAGGATGGATGGGGTGGGGAGCTAATCTGACCAAGACAGAGGGAAGGATATGCTGGGGTCTTCCAGATCCCAGAATATGAGATTCCCGTCTGACTATGAGCAAAGTTCTGTATCCATCAGCTTCTTTCCCAGACACTCCTGATGAGATGAAAGCTGAAATTCCTCACCTCACTTGTTCCTCTAACAGAATAAACAGCCTCTCCAAACCCTTCTCCTACTGTTAACCTTATGAAATGAGGTAGTCCACTATCTCAGCCTCTTCTGTCAAGGTCCTCCATCCCAGCCAGATGCCTGGCAGTGAGGGTCCCCAGAGCCCAGGAAAGGGGAGAAGCAGTGAGCAAGTGCAGACTCACAAGAAGGCTTGTGCTTGGGAGCAACCCAGGAGTGTAACACATCCCCCTCCATGCACCCCACTCCTCCAGGGCTCAGACAGTGACTGCTGCCAAGCCAAATGCTCTAGTGAAGACAGGGCTGACATCCCTGAACAGGTAACCTGCCTTTTTCCTCTCCAAAGACTGAAATACTTGGCACAGAGACCACTTCATGAAATTGCATTTTAACCATCCCAGATGTGTGCAAGCCCATCCTGTCAAGCAGCCCAAGACACATGCAAGGATGCACAGGAGCACAGCTGCTGCAGATAGAGAAATGACAAGTGATGAATAAGCACACAGGGACTACAGTCACCTCCTAACTGCTTTTGTCAACCAAATCTTCCTGGATTATGAGACCATACAGGGATCCAACAGACCATGGGACTAGTTATAAACTGGGATAAGCACAGAATAAACTAAGTGATTTTATTTCCTGGTTTTTAGTGATAGCAGCTCATAATAACAGAGAAAAAGCCCAGGTAATGAATATTTCGGTGTGCCGAAGGAAAGTGAAAGGTCAACATTCCTGTGTCAAAAAATATAGATAAGCCTGAGATGAGGATAAAGACCATCATTTTGCTGAGACCCAGAGGCTCACTGTCTGATATCGGAACACAGCCAAATGTTCCCCCATCACTGACAGGAAACTCCCCCAAAATCCAGGCACCGTGTCAAGGGAGTCAAGAATGACCTGAAAATAACCACCTGGACATCAGGATTCAGAATTGCCTTAAATAAAGCTCAAGAGACACCATACACCTTAGAGCAAACCTAGCTTTGGTGAAACAACCCCCAGCCATGCCAACCCCCTAACCTACATCTGTACAAGCTTGCTGGCACAGCCAGCAGGGATATATGCAGACTGAGAACTATTAAGACCCTTGTTGAATTGTGAGAAAGATACTGGTGAAGATTGCTTTAATAAGTGTGCAAAACTTGGCAGCTCTGCTCTGTCATGCTGCCAATCTTCTGCTGCACTGCATATCCCTCTCCCTGCTGCCCCTATACCTGATGGGAGGGAGATTCCTCCAGCACCATGCAAAGAAAACAGCACACAGGGGTAGCAGACATTCCCCCTGCAGTGTGATTTAGGGTTGAACGATGTTGCCTTGCCAGGAACGAGCAGTGACCACCATCACGAGCCAGTGGATTTCTCCCCACAGCTGCTGGGGTGATCCAGCCTTTGCTGAGGACTGGCATGGAAATCTGCACTGAATTAAGGGGGTTTCTCAGCATTAACCTCGCTGATCAGGCAACTGGGAAAACTCTAGAAGTAGCCACAAATGGTTGACCCCACCGATATCCCAGTTAGCTGAAACACTGCATGCAGCCCAGCTCCACTCACTTGCACAGACTCAGAACACTCTGTGGCTATTGAACCAGCATTTTCCAAGAGTGATAAAAATACCCAAACCAGCTCCCTTTCTGTGGGGATGAATCTGCTCAGTGCTGGAGATGTTTGCTGTACCA
>PYHW01010840.1:7905433-7919350 GCA_013186435.1 Turdus rufiventris
CGGTGGCGCGGGCTGGCCACGGAAAAACTGAGACTGGGCCTTGGCCTCCTCGTAGGTGGGGAGCTCCTCGGTGCTGTGCGGGGGCTGCGGGGCCCGAGGCTGCTTCTCCATGGCAGCACCGTCCCCCTGGTGCTCCTGCCCCTGTGGTTCCTGCCGCCCTGACGGCTGGACCATTGGCAGGTCTTCGGGAGCAAGGTTTTCTGCGGAAGAGAGAGTGCTGGCAGTGCTGTTGGAGGGGCCGGCGCTGCCCGTCGCCTGGTGCTGTATGGCCAGCAGGTTCATGTTCTCGCTGGGGTTGCCATACCTCAGCCGCTCCTGGATCAGGCGCTGCAGGACGGTGCCGGCTGCCACCTCCTCCGCCCCTCGCATCTCCGCCTCTGGCACACGGCGGAAGCTGGGTGGGCGCAGGGTGCAGAGGGTCTCCTCGGCTGGGCAGGAAGAGAGAGGTGGCCATTAGCTCTGCTGTCCAGCTGATCTAATTCCCTATGCTGTTTCTTCCCTTCCTACATCCGACAATGGTGACCCCATGCCCAGGGGACATGGCTGGAAGCCAACAAAGGAGGCAGAGCACTGCTCATCCTCCACCTCTAAACCCTAATTCTGTTTGGTAGTGATCCCTAGGAACACATTCCAGTCCCGTCCCTGGCCTTCCCCTGCATAATAGTCCATGTGTCCCATACCCACAGCTCTGAACCTCCCTCTAAGTAAACAAGGGACATTCCATGTCACAGGGAAATTTGGTATTTTCTAACATGGATAGGATCGAATAGGATCAGAGCCTACAATGGTTATCTCATCCCACTGCCTGACCAATTCAAAGCTCACAAAAAGTTAAAGCATTTTATTAAGGGCCTTGTCCAAATGCCTCTTTAAACATTGACAGGCATTGCCCACCTCTCTGGGAAGCCTGTTCCAGTGCTTGACCACTCCCTGGAGATGGCTCGCACAACTTACTGAGGTAGCCTGCATGGCAAAACCAACTCCTGTATTTTTGATGGCCAAAGGTGTAAGTGTACTGTGTGCCATGACAAAATAAAATGTAAAATGTGTCACAGAAAAACTGTGAAATGGAACTGAAAATTAAATAGTCCTAAAGGTCTGAAAATAATCTGTGCTCTGGCATTTTCCGCTAAAACTGCAATTTCACTTCTGGCTGAAAACACTATTTCTAGGGAAGTCAATACTAACTGCTGTAATTTTGCTAGATCAACACAAGGAAGGCATTATGGTCATAGACGTAATGCCAGCATTTTTTTTTTTTAAAAAGCACAGACAGATTAGCTACACAACCCTAACACAAGCTACTGAAGTCATTCAGAGTCAATGGCACCATCTTTGCACTATATATGCAGTGGAGCTTGTCTGGAGCTAAGTATCTAGACGAATTTGGACAAAGCTCTCAGGCATATGGTGTGATTCCTGAGGTGTCCTGCACAGGGTCAGGAGTTGGACTTGATGATCCCAATGGGTCCCTTTCAACTCAGCATATTCAATGATTTAACCATGGCTGAGACCTTTGGAATCCCTCTCTCCATCCCAAAAGTGCTGTAAGATATCTCTCGGAACACTGCCTGAGCTCAGAGGAATGTTCCTGAAAGACTCCAGTGCAGACAAAAGTGAGAAGAGTCTTCCAGTGTCCCTAGGCAAGAAGTAGGTGCTTTCTGCAGTTTGATTTCTTGAGGTCACTCTTGGCAACTTTCTCTCTCCTGCTGCTCCCAATTCTCAGAGGAGTTTGTCAGGACTTACAGGACTTTGTTTTTGGGCATTTGAAAGCAGTTTAAAAGCAAACTTTCTCTTGAGGTCTGTTCATTTCCCTGATGTTTCATCAGTTACTGCACATGCTGTGGGATAACATACACAACCTGGATGCCAGAGGCAAAGAAAAGCCTTTGGCTCTTAACAATGATAAGAAGTCCTTTCTGCTAACATATCTGTGGCAAAGCCTGAAACATGACTGTGGGGCTCAAGAGGGAGAGAAGATTCCTTGGCAGTTTCACTCCACACCTGCCCTAGGAGAAACACTGGTCCTGCTTTCCCTGAAACAATGTTATCTGCTTGCCAGCCTCACCCGCTGGGGTTTGCAGCCTGGCCACCAGCTCTCAGAAGATCTGTCAGCTCCTTGGGATGGTATTTGGGCCAGGAAGATGCACAGACACACAGCGCATCTCCATCTACCTGTCTGCTCAACAGCCAAATATCCAGCTGCTTTATATGTCCCTGCAGCTACAGCAAACTCTTGCTGCTTTGTTCATGTTATCACAACACACAGAAGCCCCATCACATTGGACACTTTTGCAGACAAGCAATAATGTCTCCCTAACACACCAGAAAGCTTACAGTCTAGGTTGTTAGACAACACCAGAGAAAAGCCTGAGGAAAAGGGATAAAGCCAACATCATGTAGTTCTTTATAACACCTCAGGATTTCAACTTCTGAGCTAGTCATGCTATCATCCTTTTATCTGGGAGGTGTATTTTAAATTGCCAGTTATTGAAGTCCAGAAGGACTGACCACAGTGACCTTTGCACAGTGCCTATGGTCTTGCTCCATCAGCAAAAGAGCCATGGAAATGGGTCCAGCTGTGCAGTGAAAAGCAACCGTGTCCTGAAGGACAAGTGGAAATGATGCACCCTCCACAAATACAGGTGACAAGTGATAGTGGGTCACAACACACAAGTAAAAGGTAACTTTGACTCTGCAAAGGATGAGAAGTTGGCCTTCAGTTCTCTAAATATTACTTGCAAATGGTTCAAACTGCTCGATTTACACTTTGGGAAAAACGTGGAAGTAAATACAGTAGGTAGATAAAGAAGTGTGGCCATGCACTTACCAGCTTTTTCTTTGGCACTGATTACTTCAGCCGTTAGCGGGGACACTTCATGCCTGCCAGCAAACAACTGGTGATCCTGGTAGAGAAAGCCAGCGTCTTCCAGCACCGGGACAGGGCTGGTAGGCTTGTAACAAACAGATGTGGAGCCTGTAAGAAAGAAGGGAATGCCACTAAAGAAACTGCATGAATGACAAAATATAAGCCATGACTTATGACAGTAGTCCAAAAAAATTTCTTGAGCAGGGCTAGGTGCTGAGAAGCCCTTCTGGGGCTAGTGAGCAAACCGCCTCTTCAGTCAGCACTTCCCAAATAACACATTAGCTCTGAGGAACAAGAGGTAAAACACCAAGTCACCAGCACTATTCCATGCATTGACCCAGCCTGGCCTACAAGGTACCCAGTCCAGGTAAGTCCAAGAAAGGTTTGTAAGAGCTAACAGTAACAAATCACAAGCTCATAAATCAAGGCATAACTCCAGGACATGAAACCAGCAGAGTCAGCATAAAAGGAATGGGTGAAAAGAAGGAAAGGTGAGGACACAGCCACACATTAAATAGGGCTATAGTCTGGGAAAGGCCTTACCACAAAATCTGCTCCTGAGTAATGGTTTAGCAATACAGAAAATTGCTGAGACATAAAATATAACCAGTGCTATCAAGGGAGAGAGTTTATAAATCACTTTGTCCAGATGTTCTTAATATGGTAAGGAGCGGATGTAGCTGGAGGGCCATGGGAATTTGTGTTGCAGACCAACTGCACAGGAGTTGCATACCCCAGCATCCCACAGATCCGGACGCTGCCAGCTGGACTGCACTGGTTTTGCTAGGTCAGAGTTAATTATCTTCTCGGTAGCTAGTGTGGGACTATGTTTTGGATTTGTGCTGGAAACATTGTTGATAACACAGGGATGTTTTAGTCTCTGCTGAGCAGCACTTACACAGCATTAAAGCCTTTTTTGCTTGCAACCTGGCAAACAACAAGACTCACCCTAAATCTGTTCTCAGGGGTGCTTGTTTTAACAAGCTGATACAAAATGCATCACAGCTGTGTTAAGCCAGGAATGACATTGGCTTGACCCTGTATTTCAAGCCAAGTCTTCATAGGCATGATCCTACAATTCAAGGAAGATACAGACCATAGAGGGCCCAAAGATCATCAGTGAGCTGTAGAACCTGTTGTGTGAGGAAGAGCTGAAGGAGTTAGGTCCTTTCTCCCTGGAGAACAGCAGGATGGAGCTTTCATTACAATCTTGTAGCATTTAAAGGGAGGTTACAGAGAGGAAAGAGGCTCTCCTCTCTCCAGTGAGAAGGGGCAGCAAGCACAAGTTGCACTAAGATGTTTTATCTTGACATAAGTATGAAACTTCTTACAGTGAAAACAATTGCTCACTGAACAACCTCCCCAGGGATGTAGCAGACTCCCCATCACTGGAGGTTGTCAGTATGTGATTAGACACTGTCCTAGATAATCTCATCTAAATTGTCTCCTTCCCTCAAAAGGTTAGACCAGATGATCTGCGAGATCCCTTCCAACCTGGTCTGTTCTATGATTTTATGATTTTTTTACTTTCCTGTTTCTTCTGAGAACTCACTCGTTTCTGTAAAGAGAGGCTTTGAGGTTCAAACCTTGGAAATTAGCATCTCCTGGCTGCAAGTTCCCTGGTACAACAGGCACATAGTAGGCTCACTCACTCGCCCCACTGGCTGTCACAGGTTTTAAGCTAAGGGAATGGTCATCAACCTCTAGCACCAGCCACTGCCAAGGACTTGCTCGAGCAGGAGGCAGAATGCTCACATTGGCACTGGTGATGCATCCAGCCATCCCAGTAGGGCAGGAAGCCCACAAGCACAGGGATCCATAGCACCCCACTCTGCAGGAAATCCACGAACAGCCTGGATTTATTAATCCTGACTGCTTGGTTTTTTGCTCAGCTATTGGAATGCTCCCTGCATATATTACGCAGGTCATTGCTAACCTTGTGTAACTGTATGGAGCAAGGCAGCAGAGGGATAATAAGGGAGTAGGATCCAGTCTGTCATTTCTACAGGCATGAAGATACTATTTTCTTCTGTGCTAAGACAAGAGGAAATAGGCATTTCTGCAAAATGTTAATGAATTCATCACTTTACCATTCATATTATGCATGAATGTGTATGGCAGTTATCTATATTTAGAGAGCAAGAGGGAAAGACTGCTTGCTTGAGTAGATCTAAGCCATCTATGTTTGTGAAAACAAGCACAGCAGACTGGTTTGTAAATTGTGCTGATGCTGACATAGACCCAAGAGAAATCTCAAGTACACTAATTCCCAAAATTACTGGCCAATTCTGGTAGAGAATAGGATTAAAGACATCCTTCACTGCTCCTCCACGCACACAGTCCCGCCTTGGAATTTGGCATCCAGTGCATTTCAAACCCAAGCTTGTTTTAGGAATAAAAGGTAGACTGGGGTGAAGCAAAGAAAACCTGCACATCCAAAGAAGACAACAAGCAGCTCCAAGCATTACAGGCAACCTGGGCAGCCACCAGATACTGGCTTGGCCCCACCACTCACCAAAGATAATTCAAAAGAAATAAACTGTTAATAAAACTGTATCCTCGCCTTGTGCATTTTGAGTCTGTAGGCACCCTTGGGTCATGGTTTCAAATTTTACAATATGGAGAAAAAAGACATGGTTTTTCTTTAACAGAAGCAGAAATTCTCACCTAACCACTTGTCCTTGGTTGTCCTGGCAGAGCTATATTCTACTAAAATCAGGACTGGTAAATGCCAGCATCTGTCAAACCGCTCAGTTTCTGATCACTGTTATATCAGAGTCAAAATTAAGTAGCCCAAATCCATGCAGAAACTTCTAGACTGTGCTACACCCATGTTAGTGTTTGATCATCATAAAATGATGTAATGATGTCTTATGATGTTAAAAATTATGTAACAATATTTTATGTTCATTCACAGCAGGTTTTAATAAAACGTCAGCTGTAACTGACATAGAAAACCAGTTTCTGTGTAACACAGAAAACACTTGCCAAGATATCAGTGCTTGGCACACAGCCACAATCCAGATCATGGGCAATAAGGCACCACTTGAAAGCTTAGTGGAACCTCACAAGCCATTTGGAGCAAGGCTGATTTCTTTCTCCCCTTGCTGTCATTGGAGCCTTCCAAATCCCAGCTCCCCTCTCTGAAGGGAAAGCTTTATTACATTCAGCTCTGACATGGTACAAGGCACTTGTTCCTTCCCCAGACCTCATTCCTCTACAACGTTCACCAGAAGAGCAATTTTCATCCCAATAACTGATTCCTGGTGCCAGAGAGTGGTGCCCAGCAGCCAGGAGTAAAAAGCCAGTTGAGGGCAACCTAGGATGAAGATCATCACCATGCCAGGGGCGTGTCCCTGAGGAATGGCTTTTTACCCAAACAACCCACAAATCATAGCTGCTGCCCCATGTTTTGTGACAGCCACTGCCAAGAAGAACCAACCTCATCATGTCTGTAGGTGCCTGCAGGCAGCTGCCAGCTATGCTGAGCCCTCTCCTCTGGGCCTCCCAAAGCCAGCCCAGCCCCCTCAGCCCCAGAATGCCAGGATGCAGCCCAGTCCATAGACATCATGCCTTCAACTGCCATGGATCTAGCATCTCTTATGGCCAGCTCTGTAAGACAAGGCCATATTTCTGGCCCAGTTCAGTCCCTGCTAAATTGGGTAGCTGCTCCAGGCCTTCATTTCTGCATCTCTATTGACTCTCCTGCATCTAAGTGATTGCCTGACACCAATTCATTTGTTTTCCTTTTCTTTTAGATAAGCACACATTCCACTGTACAGAAGCAGCTATATTATCCTGGAGGTTACTGCACAGCAGTGCAATTCATTTGAAAAGTCAGAACTATTTAAATGAATCAGTTGCTAAGATTAACACCAGACAGTCAGCCAGGACCCAGAGACAGTGGAGCGACACTTAAATATTTCCTTTTTCTGATGTGGCTTCAGTCTGGTTTTGAAAAGGATCTTAAGTAAACCACATAGGAAGCTCATTGCTGTGACATGAGAGGAAAGCCATGTTTTTAAAACAGTAACAGCATCCCCAAGAAACAAATTTACAAAAACAGTCAGAGAAGACGGCTTCCTTACAGCCAAACTCTCTCATCTTCAGTAAAACATGAAAAGATGCCAGTTGTGAAAACATAGCTTGCTGCCATTTAGAGGCAACACCTCAAGGCAGAGCACAGGTAATGAGTTTCTGCATCACACCCCACTGCCCACCCAGGTAACATAATGTGGCTGCCCACAGCACAGCCCATGCTGCTGGCACGTATGACTCCTCCTCTATCACCCAAAAGCCACCCAGCCAAATAAAAACACAGAGCTGACCTCTAAAAATTCCTCTTTCAATCTGTACCCTGACAGAGTGGTTCAAAAGAGATTGACGTGAAATTAAAAAGTAAGTAAGGCAGCTTTACACTTTCCTATAAACCCTACCACAGTATGGAAGGGAACTCCAAAAATGACAGAACAAAAATTACATCGCTTCCAAACCCACATCTGTCCTTTTGTATCACAGCCATGCTAAAAAGGAGTATAAATACTTACTCCACATTTAAAATATTTTCTCTGCCCTGTTGCTGCATAAAAATCTCAGGTCAAAAAAGGAAGAGAATTATTTAAGGGAAATAACTAAAGAACAGAAAAGCACTCCAAGTTCCCAGGGGCTGCACAAAGGCTGTGCCATGAATTGCCTGGGTGGACCAATCAGTCCCTGCATTGAGTTACAGGGACCCTCTGTTGAGGCTGGACACCCCTCCATGTCCATTGTGTCCACGAACCCTACTTTCTCTCCTAAGCATTGGCCTAGTCTTGAGAGCAGGGATTGCCATACCCCCTGCATGGTCACACAGCCATGCCACTCTCTCAAGGCTGGGAGGAAGACTTGAGTTTCCTTTGGCACAGAAACAAATAATTCATGTGTCGTGCTTCTTAGTTTAGGTATAAAAATTGGACTCCTCACAATGGTCCAAGTGATGATTTTGATACCTCCACCAGCACTGGGATTCTTTTGCAGCCACAGCTCTTATGAAGTGCAGGGGCTCAGGCACTGGCACCATGCAGCCACTGGTGATTGTTTCCCATCAGCAGCTCCCCAGTCAATGCACAAGTTTTCTAGGTCACTTCTGGGGTGGTTGACTCATCCTCACACCCCATAATTTTGCTAGTGAACCTTGCATCTGCTGCCAGGGCTTCTGAGCCCTGCAAGGACTGAACAAGCATCACTAGTATTATTTTCACAGGAGCAGAGCAGTATCTTGCAGGACAAAAATCCAACACACATAATGGACACCAGATGTGGGCGAGCAGTACCTCTCATTTCCCACATGAAAGTCAGAGAAGCTGCACCCCTGTGCCTGGCAGGATTACCAGACTGAGCTACGCTTCTGCAACTCACCACTCTGGGGAAAGAAATCCTCATCCCAGTTATCAGCTCCAGAATCTTCGTTGTGTTATTCCCTTGCTCAGGAAGAGTTCCTGGAGTCACCCATTCTTGGTACTGTCATTTCACTTTCCAGAAAGTGCATTGTCCAAGAAAGCACGAGCAAGACTAATGGGAATAGGCAATGGAGGCAGCGAAACGCCATCTCTCCCAAAGAATTGTGCTAACATGTCCAAATTTAACTGCCTACAAGGATGAACATTCTCCATGAAACTTCAGCCTCAAATGCTTATTTTCATATATGCTTCCCTTCAGCAAAAACCAAAGTAGGAAAGAAAAAAAAAAAAAAAACTATGAGAGAAGCAAAGCAAATGTGCTTTGAAAGCGGCTCCCAAACCTGGCACGAGATCAGATGGATACAGGAAAGAGTGGAGCCAAGCCCACCTCCCCGGGAGATCCCCTCGGATGCCCGCCCTTCTTCACCTTCCCGATGAAAATCAGGTGTGCTGCATGTAGGGGCAAACCGTGCCCATCACCACTCTTTCATCTCAGATGGTAGCAGGTTTTATAATGCTAGAATAACATGCTGGTTTTTCCCTCAGCCCAGGCTCATCCCAGAGGAGAGGCAGGATACAGGCAGAGTAGTCTCATCACACCGTCAGGTGCCAAGTAGTTACCTGGGCATTAACCCAATGGAGTAAGAGATGCATATTCCTTAGGCAGCTGTGACAGGCTTTGCAAAAATATGTGCATTTTTATGGTCTCTCTATACTATAAGCTACACGTTTGCCTTCACAGCTGTAACACTGAGTCTACAAATACAGCCAGCCTAAATTTATTCAAAGAATTGAATCAATAATTGAAACTCCTGCTTTGATCAAAGTGCCAGTGGCACAATGACGGCTCATGTCAGCACTGCTGCTCTGAGATGAAAGGGCAAGTATTATTCAGAGCTGAAAGGAGGGGAAGAAACTCCTGGTAAAAGAGTGAAATACAAAGGCTGACATGGAGCTCGCAAGTGAGACAACACTTCTGCTACAGCCACACCGCTTGTCAGCCCAGCAACTGTCTGCAGACATTTTCACTACACTATAAATTCTGATTTCCAAGCAATAAAAAAACCTCCAAGATAAAATTCATCACATAAATTCTTAGGGAAGGAAATCTTCTTCCACTGGGGGAAAAATGCAAAATCATCAATCAGCTACAATGTGCAGACAAGACACTTGTAGAGCAGGAGTTTAAGCCATGATAAATTTTGCTGTACTTACTGCCTTTAAAAATGATCACATTACAGAAAAGCACTGGCATGATCTGTGTCCCTTGGATATTTAAGCCCTTCCATTAATTAACCAGAAGTGAAATAGGACCTAGGTCTGTGGATCATTCAGTCTTAGTTCCTTGTTACTTCAGGCAACTGTGTTATAAAATTCCCTTCTTGAACTGAATAAGCAGCATCTTCAAGAAGAGGAATTTTTTTCACCCCATTTGGAGGAGATTTTTGGATCTCTCTTTCTCAGACACACACATATATTCCTCTTGGTTCTCACTCACAGTCACAGACGTTGCTCTTTATCCATCTTTTTTTTTTTTTTTTGCCAGTGGTGTCCTTTAGGTTAAATAGCTTTCTCCCTGAGTCATTCCCACAAACTTGCAGCGTACAAAGGAGCCTGGGATAAGGACAGAACAAAAATAGTACAAAGGCTGTACAGTACTCTCTAACTGAAAAGGCAGGCATTGAACTCTATCATACAGATTTCTAGAGTTTTTTCCCTTTTATTTGGAACACAAGCAATAAACCATCCTAAGGATCCACAGCTCTTCACTTGATCTGTGTGAAGAACTGCTTGTGATAACCCTACACTAAGCAGAGTCTTTGCACAATCCTTAAATGCCATAACTTAGAGCAAAAAGAAATTAAACCTTCCTCCCACCAGAATATATATTACAATTATGATCCTTCCATTATTAAATCATTACATGCAATTTATATTCAGCCACTTTCAAAATGCAGAAATTTAATAAAGATGTTAAACGCAGAAGTGCTAACAAGATAATTGTCTGTAGTTCTTGCTCCCAGATGGTTCAGCTCAGATTTAGAACAGGGAAAATCACAGCAACAGCCACCAGTGTGGAACCATCGTATCAAAACCAGCCTCAAAATGGTGCTGGTTACAAGCAGAGGGACACACCCCAGGAGATGGGACATGTCACTAGCAGGGACCCTCTGTCCATCCCAGGCAGGCATCACAGGGAGGAGTTTCACTAAAAACATTTTAAACCATTAAATCATTAATTAAATTAAATTAACAATGTCATTATTTTCCAGCATGAGACTTCATCACTGGAGTTACTGTTGTCTAAAGCACATTTATATTTGTGTTAGCCAACATGGTCAGAGCAGACAATCCCAAGTGCTGCTCAAAGATTTAACCCCATGCTATGTGTCCTTGAGACGTGGCATGGCCCTGTAGATCACCCCTCTCCTCATCTGGTGCTGCCTTGGCACACACATCAGGAAAACCACAGCCACACACCGTGGGGGACACATCTGACCTGGACAAGGCCACTGAAAGCCAGCAAATGCTGCAGGACCTTCTGCCCCTAATGGGATACACCTTACTGTGTGGCCAAACTCTGCTCCCACATGCACCAATCCAAACCTGGAGCAGTTTCACCAGCTTCAGATTTACTTGAAACTTACACCCACAGTAGCATCTCACCTACTCAAAAAGTCACTAGAAGGACCAAAAATGGACATGCACATTTCCTAAATGCAACATTTGAACAGAAAAGTTGCCCTGAGAGTTTTTTTTTTTAAGAGGTGATGCTGCTCTTGTTACTATTATTTTCTACTTCCATCTATTTCTACTTCTGCCCTGAGTGGAAGGCAGGCCGTTCCATTTAAAAATCCAGGACACAAATGGGGACCAGATTACATCTATCCCAAAGCTGCCAAGAAGCAATTGCTGTATGAAACCAAAAATCCTCCTGGGATTTTTCTCAAATCCGCAAAATATTCCCGAGCACTAAACTTTCCACTGGGACTATTACATTAGCAGATAGTCCGTGTGTGAAAATCCAAGTATGCAGCCGTCCTCCTAATGGTTTCCAGGACAAGAAGGCTGCACAGGGCACACACTCCTGCCTTAGTACCAAGTAACATTTATACCAGATCTGGCCTTTAAAGCGAGTTTCATGCCTATCAATGAATAAAAAAGGCACTGTGGAGTCAGGCTTTCGTTTCCTGAAGGAAAGCTGCAATGGTCAGCAGTAACATCTCTGCATAATCCTGAAACACTTGTGTGCACAGTGCCTGGCTGTGTTTGACCCTCCCTAGGCTGCTGCTGGGATCCCTTTCAACCCCCTTAGGTATGTCTTTGCTGGAGAAATGCAAAGCTTTTGCTTCTGTGCTGGTGGTTCCTCACAGAGGAGTTCTTGCAAGGAGCGCCAGAGCTGTATCCGTGCATCCATCCCTCCATCCAGGGACGAATGTGCGGAGGGTTTGGTCCAGATGGTCATGGGAGGCCAGGACTTGGAAACTGCCCTCATGCCTGTACAATCCTGCAGATACTTGGACTTAGGAGAGGCCACACGTGCCCTTTTGGATTGAAGCTACCCTCCTCCAGCAGCTGAGTGCTTTCCAAAAGCAGAGGAAAAGCAAAGTTTTCCCTGTCAAATGCTGACAGAGAGAAAAGGGGAGCAATGGACATCAGGACAGATGAGAATGGATGTGCAGGTATTGGGGGGGTCCCACACAGCCTGGGGAAACTGGGTGGCCCAGCCCCAGCAACACCGTGGGGTACATACCTCCCCTATTTAACAATCTAAAACCAGCATCCCCAAATTCATCCCTTCACACCACTGCTCCAGTTGTGCCTGGGGATGAGGAAGGCTGGGCAGGACACAGACCCTCCGTGCAGGGCCATACCACGCACCCAGCACAGCCCCAGAGAGGATTTTACTGTGGGCTCCTGCCCAGCCAATATTCCTCACCTGCCCTCACCACCTATATATTTCTTGATAAGGAATTTATAGAGCCCTTGGAAAAGCTTTTCTGGCCATTAGAAATGACTACGTATATATACACATATATATAAAAGTAAATATATACACATGGTTTACATTTTATTTATATACAATATACGTAACCATATATGTCTATATATATGTAAATACATAAAAATACACAAACATATATCTACATATATTTTTAAATATATTAAATATCTATATATAACTATATACATGCACACCTGTTGGCAGGAATGGCTCTGCCAGCTAGCTGTGCAGAGAAAAATTCATAGGACTCATGTTCACTGCCACTCTTCTCTGAGGAAGCTTTCAGGCTTATTTCCATACATAAAAAGACATAACCTGAACTCAGTGGATGCCCAAGAAGGGCCTTGTAGACCCTCAGCCACCAGATCCTCATCTCTGGCAGCAGCTGCCCACAGCTCCCGGGATGCTCGCACAGCACCAGGAAAGAGTAAAAAAAACTCTTTCCATCGAAAGAGGAAAAAGCCCAGGCAGCGACCTTCCTGTACTTAAAGCTATGAATCACAAAACCTGGCAGGAGGATTCGGGTTAAAATCACGTCGTGGGTTTTTTTTCTTTCAATGCTGACTTTTTCTGTTTTTTTTTAACCGGAGTTTATCATTGTTCCCTGCATGGAAGGTTAAATATAAAAAAAAAAAAAAAAAAGTTGCCTCTCACCATCCCCCTGGAACAACNTTAAATATAAAAAAAAAAAAAAAAAGTTGCCTCTCACCATCCCCCTGGAACAACAACCCGAGAAAGCGCTCCGCCGGTGTGGGAGGCCCATCCTGCGTGTCCCCACGCACCCGCGGGACGGGACGGGACGGGGCCGGTGTCCCCGCTGGGTGCTCCGGGGCCGCTCCGAGTGACAGCCCGGCGCAGGGACCCGCGGGGATCGCTGCTGCGGAAACGGCACATTGCCCGCTCCCGGCCGGCGCTCCGCTCTTCCCGGGAGCGCCGGGGCGGCGGACCCGCGGCGCGTTCTCCTTCCCAACACACGGAGGGCACCCCGCTCTGACCGGGGCTGCTTCGGGGCTCGCCCCGCGCTGCTCTGCCTTCCCGGAGCGGGGAAGATTCCCGCGAGCGGAGCAGCGGGAGCAGCGGCGGCCGCCGGGCTGGCGGCTCGGGTCTAAGGAAGGGAGCGCCGGGCCGGCTTAGCGCGGACAGGCTTAGCACGGACCGGCTTAGCGCGGACTCGGCCCCGCTCCCGCACCGCCTGCGAGCTCAGCGCAGCCCGGGCGAGCGGCGGGGTGCGCTGGCTCCGGCAGCCGGCGGAAGGCTGCCCAGGCCTTCCCGCATCCTCCCGGCAGGGCGGCGGGGCACGGCAGCACCCACGGGCGGGCATGAGAAGCGACATCCCGCAGCGGCGCCCCGCACATCCCGGCACACACGTGGGAACGGGCACCCGCACTCCCGTGCACAGACACACGTGGGCACAGACATGTACACACGGACACGGGCATGGACACGCACCCGCGCGGGGACACACGGACACCGCCCCCGTTCCCCGCCAGTACCTCCGGCTCCGCGCCCCGCCGTCCCCGGCAGCACCGCTGCCATCCGCGCCGCTCCCGCCGCCGGGCGCGCTCCGCCGGCCGCCGCGGGCCGGGCCGGGGCGGGAACAGCGG
>PYHW01010840.1:7926721-7943983 GCA_013186435.1 Turdus rufiventris
GAATGAGGCTCTTGGCTTTTTTCCCATTCCCTGTTAAGACACTTCTCTGGGTGAATGTCAGAGCAGTCTCTATCCTGACACCAAGTGGAGAGAGCTCACACGGACTACTTTAAAATGTGAGCAAGTGTATATCCTCACTGGCAGTGAGAACAAACACTTGACGTGTCACCCATCCTAGAACCAGTGAGGCACCAACCAGCTTTTAAGCAGTTTTAGTATTTCTAGGATTTTTTTTTTTCAAGAACATATCTCCTAAAGACAGAAACATACATTGGAGATGGTTATACTTGATAAAAAACCTCTCTATTGGCTCCTGCAGTTTTACCCTCCTACCCCAAATTCCACCATTGCCATATGTGGTGAGTACCCAGTGGGTGCATGTGGATCACCTTTACTGGGGTCAAGGTGGGTTTCAAGAGTGGCAGGGTAGTCACAGAATCACAGAAAGATTGAGTTTAGCAGGGACATCTGGAGTTCATTTGGTCCAATCCCCTGCTCAAGCAGGGCAACCTACAGCCCATTTCCCAGGCCCATGTCTAGAGAGCTTTTGAGTATCTCCAAGTATGAAGAATTTCTTGCCCTGAAAATGAAGAGGATGGTGTCTTTTCTTTGTGAGGAAGGACCAGTGCTCAGTCATGTCAAGGTGATGCACATTGCACTGTGCCAGAGCAGTCCCACCATGCTGCCAAACAGCAAGGCAGGGTACCTAGTCCTGAGACTGGCATATCTCCCAGCACATCTTATTTCACACTTTCCAGCATGCTCTTCTCAGGAGGGGCTAGGAGCTGGTCTGTTCTGGGCTCCTGAGTACGAGAGAGACATGGAGCTCCTGCGGCAGATACAGTGGAGGGCTGCAAAGAGGATTAAAGGACTGGAGCATCTCTCTAACAAGGATTGGCTGAAGGCCTGTTCAGCCTCATTCAGAAGAGATGACTGAGAGGTGACCGTGAGTGTCTGTGAGTATCGGAAGGAGGGTGCCAAGAGGATGGAGCCACCCTCTGCTCAATGGGGCCAAGCAATAGGACAAGCTGCAACAGGCAGAAACTGATGCACAGGAAGTTCCACTTGAATATGAGGAAAAACTTCTTTGCTGCATGGGTCATCAAGCATTGGAATAGACTGCTCTGAGAGATTGGGGAATCTCCCTCACTGGAGACATTTTGGAACTATCTGGATGTGACTCTGTGCAATTGCTGGCACTTGAGCAGAGGTCGGATGGGATGACCTCACTCTGGTCCTTTCCAGCCTATCCATTTTGTGATTCTGGTATTTCCTCTTTCCATGCACATCAGACCTCTAGTTCTGGGTGTCCAGAAGCCCTCCTTCAGAAACTTCCCATGCTGCAGCTCAAGTCCTCATCACACCTTACCTAGAACACCTCTAACTCATCCTGAGAATCACACCTCTTCTGACCTTGGCCCCGGGATTAAAGGGAGATCACTGCCTTGAGGTTTCCCCATGGATTCAGCCTCTGAAGCCTTCAGCTTCCCTTGCTCATTTGAGGTTGTTTTCTCTCCAAGTGTCTTACTCTTCTCTCTTGCTTTACACATCTCTACTTCTGCCTCCTGGGTGAAGAAAAATCCCTCATCATTTTGCAAGGTGCCTGAAAGTCACAGAAACTCCAGTACCAGCCGCTGGCTAAGCCTCAAACCCCCAGCCAAGTAACAACAGCATCCTATAATGCTCTGCACCAGAAAGGTAACAGCTTTTCTCCCAGGGGAAAAATCCCTGCATCAATTTAACACAGAAATCTATCAAATACATCTAGAGTCAAGCTATTCCATCCCTCTGATGGATGGCATTCAAAAACAGCACAGAAAGGAGGCACTGGTGCTGATAAATTTCAAAGAATTTAGCAGCTGCCCTGTTGTTTAAGTCATCTCCTAATTACTCAACATTAAAAAAAACAGGCAGAGGAAAATGTGTCATGCATGGACTTACCCAGCTGATCCAGAGCAAAGAGGGCTGGGGCACCTTCGGAGAGCTCATTGTCTGAGGGAAGAAAAACAAATGCTAGGGAAGTCAGCTGGAGAGGCAGATGAGGACAGATGGGGTGACAAAGCTGTTTTAATCACACTGCAGATAAGCCCCTGCTTGGTTCCAGTTCACCCTGACAGCTTTCATGCGCGTGTGGCGGGTTTTCTTGTAATTCAGCTGTTACTGAAAAACCTCAGAACCAACTCAAGACAGAGATTTGTCAGGATGAACCCTGAAGAGCAGAAGTTCCACTGCCCTGTCTGTACCCTCCCAGGGATCCCCAGCAGTGCTCTCCTTTTGTCCATACCACAGCTCTTCGCTCCCTTTCTTCTATTTACCCAGTGCCCAGGGCATGGCCAGGAGCACCCTGCCTGCAGCAAAGCTTTCCTGTATGCTACAGTCTCCTCCAACAACAGCAGCTGGAGAAGGTTTAACCAGCAGGAGCAAGAATTATTCAGAGGCTGACCAAACCTTTGAGTCCTCTGATAACAGCACTGCAGTAACTCAGTGCCCATGACAGGGGAGAGCACAAGCTCTGGAAATCTCTGAGCTGGTGGCATTTCTCACCAAAAAACGTGTAGGGGTTTATTTTGCATCCCATAAATGAGCCCACCCAATCTTGTCTGCTCCCAGCTGCAGAGCACAGCACACACAGATCCCTCGGTGCCAGTAAGATCCACAACCACACGTGACCAAGTGTTGAATTCCATTTTTGCCTTATACTTTTGTGGGGATTTTGCTATTTTCAAGCATTTCTTGCAATGTCAAAAGTGCTGCTAAACTGGAAAACCCAATTCAAATTTAAAAAAAATTAAATTGCAGTGGGTGGGGAATTTTGTGGTGTTTTGTTTTGTTTTTTTCTTCCCTTTACTATTAATGGCATTTCTTCAATGAATGGGCTTGATTTTAAAAACTTTTGGTCTGGAATCTGTGGATCTCTGTACTCCTGGGATTCCAGGAGAACATTTGAGAAGGGCAGGTGCATGATGCCCTACGGCAACCCCTTACCTATGCCCTTTCTAAGAGATCTTGCCCCCTGTTATAAAATGTTCTTAGGCCCAACAGTTAGAAATAGTTGTGAGCCACGAGTTTAGGATAGCAAAGGGCTGCATACAAAACCAAAAGCCAGTATGTAGCCACATTCAATTGTTCAAATGGTTTAGATTTCTATGAACTCCTGATGGCAGTGACTCTGCCATCCTCCACTTTACAGGCACAAGCACAGTGCAATCCTGAAGTCTGCAGGCACTTAACCAATACAGTTATAAACAATAATACAGACCATGCACATAGCAAAGACTTTTAAGAAACAATAGAAGCAGAGACTGTTCTAATGGGGAAGAAGAGTGGATTGCAGCAAGCATCACTGTGCTGTTCCCCTGGAGCCACCCTGGGCTGAGTACCTGCAGAAGCAACAGATGTTCTGGCATACGGATGTTGCCCAGTGGTGCTTTGCTGGGGATATTGAACCCAGGGCTCAAAAGCATAAATCTACTTATGGCTTCAAAAGCATAAAGGTACTTATGTAATTCAGCTCTCACAGAAAAGGAGGCGATGCCACATCTTGGTTTGTCCCTTTCCCTTCCCCCAGCATCTGGGCTATCAGCGGGAAGCCAAGGGAAACAGATGGAGATAAGCGAGCGCTTTACCAAAGCAAAGTGTTTCCGTTCCCAAGGTGCTGCCATCTGGAAGGCTGTGGGTTTATTTTGGTTTTAGTCTGGGGCACAGCACATCCCAGACAAAGAAGGAACTCTGCCCAGGGAGGGACAGCTTGGGCTGGCCCAAGGGACAGGAACCTCTGGTAGAAAAGATGACCTGAAGCTAAGCAAGGAGCACTTGTGGCTGCTCCTGCCAAATGTTCAAACGGGCATTAAAAGGCAAGTAAGAGAGCAGCTGACTGGAAATTAGGTAGAGATTAATTGATAGAGGAAATAGGACTGCTGACTACTCCTCATTGCATCTGCACCAAGTGCTTTCCTGAAACAGGGAATTTCTAGCAAGCAATGAACTCTAGCCTTGAGGTGGGATGTCTTGTGTCTGGCTAAGATGGGCTGAAGCTGTGAACAGTCCTTGCGCAGGGAGCTCCTCTTGGGGCAGCCCCCCGTCATTGCCAGGACAGTATGTATCCCTGCAGCCAACCTAAACTGTCCCACAGAAACATTATTGAAAAGAATATTTTATCAGTTCTCCTGTCAGTCCTTCCAGCCATGGTCATCTGCAGAGTCCTACTTGTGGAGAGTGAGGGTGCTTATATCTAGCACAAGTGGCACTTTAACTGGCCAAAAGATGGGTGTTAGGACCTTTTTTCTTCCCTTTCTTTTACTTTTTTTTTTAAGTCCACTCCAAAGAAGGAAAACAAGCCACAGATCAAGTGAGTGTGTCAGTGTGACAATTTGGATCTGACCTTTCCCACCATCATACCGAGTACTGCCTGGCTCTGGACATAGCCCAGCAAAACCACTGGGACCACTGCAAGCACAGTGAATGGCAGCAGCACATTGGGAAGGCTCTCAGCATTTTCACTGGGCGGATTAAGAGCCAGCAATCATATCCTACCTCCTTTCACATTGGAAAAGGGGTGGATCCCACCATGAGACAACCAGTTTGTTTCATCCAGCTTCCAGTTTTCACCGGGGTCCATCTCTGATCCGCAGCATCAAAGATCTGCTTGCAATGCCTCCTGCTGCTTTCTCTGGGGAATAACCAAAAGATACTTTGAGCATCTGTCATGCTGCTACACCACAGCCAGCTGCTGAGAAGCTCACCTCAGCAGAGAAAAATCTTGTCAATATTTCAGGAATTTTTTTTTTTTTTTTTTTAATTGAGGAAAAACCCACACAGCTCACAGGGAACTCTTGGACCAAGGAGTTGCTGACTCTAACTCAACTTATCACATCAAGAAACCTCCCCACTGCATCAAAAGGCCACCAACACTTGGACCTCTTAAATTTCTGTAATCAGTCTGACCAAGACTCAGAAGTTCCTAATCCATCATGATACTTGCAGGGATGGTGTTTTATTTCTGAGTGGGGTGATGTTTCACAAAGATATCCATCAGGGATGTGAGTCTTGGCTTTACATGCCCAGCAATTAGGTCCTGGCAAGTGAGGGGACTGGGCAGGCCCTTGTTCCCACATCCCAGCTCCTCCACAGATGGGAGTTGCAGGCTGGAAGTTACAATCAGATACAAAGCAATGCTACCAATGGCCACTCGGCTCTCACAGCTGCCCCAGCCACAGAGCGGTGGCTGTGAGCCACCAGGGAAGGACGGGGATTACTGACCAGTTAAAATGGGAGCTCTCCAGCCTAAAAAGTTCCTTTCTGGTGTAGACACTAAATTATTTTCCTGACTATCGGTCATTCAATGCAACGCACAGGTTTGTTGCACCTGGGAATCCTCATAGAGACATTTTCCTTACCTTGACTCCTTGGACCTGTGCATCTGGGCAATCCCAGATGTGAGCAAAGACTCTGAGAATAACTAACTTCGAGCAGCCCTGTGGAGGACTTGAGGTTCTCAAGGATGAAAAGCTGGACATGATCCAATGGTGTGTGCTCACAGCCCAGAAAGCCAGCCTCATCGTGAGCTGCATCCAAAGCAGTGTGAGCAGCAGGGGAGGGAGGGGATTCTGCCCCTCTGCTCTGCTGAGACCCCACCTGCAGTGCTGTGCCCACCTCTGGGGTCCCAGCACAAAGACAGGGACCTGTTGGAGCAGATGAGGGCCATGAACATGATCAGAGGACTGGATCACCTCTCCTATGAAAACAGGCTGAGGAAGCTGGGGATGCTCAGCCTGGAGAAGAGAAGGCTCCAGGGAGACCACAGAACACCTTCCAGTACCTAAAGGCGGCTTATAAAAAGGTTTAAACTAGGTATTATGAAGAAATTCTTTACTGGAAGAGTGGCAAGGCACTGGAACAGGTTGCCCAGCTCAAAGTCTTCAAGACCAGACTGGATGGGGCTTTGAGCAACCTGGTCTAGTGGGTGGCACCACACCCACAGCAGGGGTGTTGGAAGTAAACGACCTTTAAGGTCCCTTCAAAACCAATCAATTGTGTGATTCTATGGTTCTGTGATCCCTGGTGGGGTAGCACATGCAAGCATTTAATACATCCCTAGGCCTTCAGGATTACACGGATTTGGAAGGGAATAGAGTCCTTGCAGTATCAGCAACCTCTGATTTATTAAGGAAGTGTTGTGATGAAACAAGTTTTTGCCTCTGTTGGAAGAGGCTGAAAAGGAAATGACAAGGATTTTCCCTCGCACTGTCTGAAGCAAACCCAGACCCCAAATGGCAGCAATGGAGCTGATTTAATGATGAGGTGAGTCCCACAAGACCCACCACACTGGCAGCTGATCATCGCTACTTCACCTCTGATTTTCTTTGCCATTATTCATAGGAATTTTTTTGTAATTTTATGTTGTCACAACCCTAATTCAGAGAACTCCTGGGAGGAACAGGCAGATAGCAATGGAGGGACACCATCACACCATCACCATCTCCTTAGGAAATGAGGCCAAGAAAGAGATGGATGGGGCCCTGTCTCCACAGGGAAGCAAAGCATGGCTGACCCATCCCACTGCACTTCTCAAGCACTGGTACCTCTAGCTGATGGGGGCTGCAGGAAGGGGCAGCAGCCCCATGCGGAGGTATGTGGTTCCTAGTGGCTCCCAGCGGCTCCCAACATGGCACAGCCCAAGCCCCTACCTCAGCCCACTGCCAGGGCTCACCAGCATGAACTGGGAGTGTGCTGGTGCTTCCCTGACCGGCCAGACCTGCAAGAAGTCGTTTCACACATTCTCTTGCTCAACACCTTAATTGAGTAGAATTAAATACTTGTCAGTGAGCAGGGAGCAGGACAGGTCACTGCATGCACAGGCAGAGCTGGACTGGAGTTTTTTGATGTAGCAAATTCACCTGAATTACAGTTAAGAGGTTCTGAGTCTTCAGGCAAATTTGAGTGGACTAAGTAATTTGTTTAAACTGAAAGAAAAGAAGAAGAGTCCTGAGAAAAGCAGCAAGGATCCATTTTGACATTTAAAAAAAATTTTTTTTCTTTTTTTTTCAAGCACTGGTTTTGATTTGAAAGTGACCTAGTTTGCTTTTTCTTTTCTTTTTTCTTATTTTTTTAGGTCATGAAAAACAGTAAATAATCTCACACCAGAATGTCTCATGCTACACTTGTGAAAAGAAATCAAAGAAGAAAAGAAACATTCTCCTTTAGGGGATGATCCAAACCAAAAAGTATTTTCAATGTTTCCCTTCAGCCACTGAAATGAAAAACCTATTATTTGTACAGCTACACAACTGAAAGGTATCACTTCAATGTGTACTGCTGGCAATTTCTTCTTTCTACCTGCCAAGGGAGGAGTTTGTCTGCAAGTTCAATAACAGTATAAGAGAGAAAGAACAAAGGGGCAATTTATCAACATAGCATAGAAGACAAAATGGCTTTTCCATATTTGCTTGTTTCACTGAAAGAAGGAACATCAGCTCTTTGCCTGCTGCCCCACTCTGCTCAAAATCATATAGACATGAAATCGTATACACACAAGTTCTGAGCTCTCATCACACAGAAGATTAATTGCAGATGTAAAACCTTCTGACCTCACTGACATGTAAGGTCTAACCATCACTAGAGAAAGCAAAGGTCAAAATTTATTTGGGTCAATAACACCACCTAGAAGATCATAAACCTCCTTAAAGTCCTTGCTGTAGCTTTGAGGCATCCATTTCTTCACAGCAGAACCTGACGTCAAAACCTGGGTTTGTGGTCCCTGTCTCACCACAGAGCATGCATCGTGCCCACCATCTGCTGTGGCTGCCCAACAGCATGGGGTGGGAGGGAAAGGGATGGGTGAAAACACAGGACAGGGCCCACTAGCTGCATTTATATTCATGCAATAGGTCTCTTGCTAAAATGCAGAGCTGGAGAAGGAGGCATCGCTGCTCACGCTGGTGTCTCACCAGGGCTGGAATGACAGCTCCAGCTGCTTGAAGCACTCAGCCTTGCTACAGTCAAAAATCAACACCCATTACCTCCATCTCTCAAGAAGACAAATCAAATGTGAGATTTTCCAAAGAGGTCTGTGTGCAGTCTTCACCTAGGGCAAGGAGTGCTCATTTTACCCACTTATAGCTTCCACCATTCCTCTGAGGAAACACAAGGTGAGAAAAGACCCACATTCCTCCTATACCCTGCTACAATATTAAAAAATAACAGGAGCTAAATACATTAAGACACCTTCCACTCTGCAGCTTTTACTGTTCCTCATAAACAGCAATGCAGATCACAAAGCACTGTCCATTTTCAATCTAACTCGCAAATCTCTTCCAAACCACAGAAAAAAATAGAATAATATCGGAATGACCATTTCAGCAATGTTTTACAATCCCTTTAATCTGTCAGGAGTGGCTGCTGGAGGACAAGCCCCAGTTAAACTCCTCTTCTGGAGCATTTCCAGCTCAAGACAATCTGCCACACAGCCTCTTATGGCACTCAGCAACTGCATGAGGACATTTCTTCTAGTACTATAAACCGTAGAATGCACATGGCCAGAACAGCAGGAAAATAAAAGTTAATGATCTGAGATTAACCCAGACAGACAAGAGATTAAAGCATCAAACCCTAAATGCTACAGTATGCAAGGGTTTGATCTGGTGGACAAGAATAGGCTGGAAGTGTTTGCCCAAACACTGCCCTCAGTATTGGCTCCAGCCACGTGGCTCAGGTGCTGCTGAGTGGGGATGCAGGTGTTGTACAAAGGATCTCACATTTCTCTGAGCTATCATGTCTCCTTGCATACAGTTCAGCTCTAGAGCTATAACTGCATCCACCTTCTTGACTGGGAGGAAAATTCAGTGGCTCTTCCAGTAGACACAGACTCAGCTACTTCTCCTTTTCTTCATGAGGAACAAACAAGGGCACAGGGTCACGAGATACTCAATTCAGTCTGATCCAGCTAGATCAGCACCAGGGCTGGTGATACTCACACACCACCCTTTTGGGGCTTGTGATCAATGTTCACCACACCAAAGGGATGATATGGGCAGCCAAGGCAGAACTGAGGCTGAGACAAGAAGCAGGGACTGAAGAAAAGAGATTGGTCCAGCTGGAGAAGAGGAAGAGATCTTGGCCAGACTGTGGGAGAGGGTCTCAGGCAGCAGCCTTGCAGGACATGGGACTGAATGGGATTGAATGCTATGAGACACACATGAGATTGAACGCTATGAGACAGATCCCTTTATCTGGGATGTTTCCCAGCACCCTGCACTAATACAGGGATAGCCTCCTTTTCATCAGGCATGTACTGGAAACCTCCCTCCCCACACTCACTGAAGGGGCCTTATGGTGCCTGCACAATAACCCAGATCCTTCCCAATCCCAATGAGTCCAGAGAAGTTAAAGTAACCCCTGACCCATGGTTTTGCCCAGAGTAAAAACTGAGTAACTTTAGACAACTTCTGTGTCAATAAGGCCGCGTCCTTGGAATGTGAGAGCAGTGCCAAGGGGAAGTCCTGTCTCTTGGACAAGCAGCAGCTGCTCTTGGGCAGATATCACTGCTCTGCAAAGGCACTGTCTTCCTGCAGCTGTTCATCTGCCCAAAGGCAATATGAGTGGGAATGGGAAGGCCTGACTGAGCCTTACAGAGCTGAGCAGGGCAGGATCAGGACTTTGAGGGGGACATTACAAATTCATTTAACCTGGAGCAGCATGGGCACGGTGAAAGGCACAAGGTGATAAACTACTTGCCCTGTACCCCAGAGCTCAGCCTGATGGCTGCCTTTAATCACCCACGGCTGTTCTTTACTGCTTTGGATGTGCTCTCCTTTAATTAGCCCAAAAGGTGACTAATGAACGATTTGTTAATGTCATCAATCAAAAAGCTCTTTTTGTAGCTGGTCTGAAAGAGGTTTTTTTTTAAAAAGCATTGAGTTTCAGCCAACTGGCATGGAGCATGATCACAAGCTAATTACATGATCTCATGGCAGTTATCTCAAACTAATACATCATTAATCTGATCTTACGACAGCTAAAGGAGAAGCCCAGAGCCAAGAAGCACTTGAACACTCCACAGTTCTCAAGACAGGAGCCCTTTTTGTAAAAGTTGCAGGTTTACACAGCAGGCACATGTCAGGACAAGCTGCAAGTTGTATTGCTCCCCTCACCCTGACAAACAAAAACATTCATAAGCCAGGAAATACACGATCTCCTCCAAAGGGAACCTTCCTCAAAATACAGACACCATCTCCCTGACTCAGTTCAGGGCTGCAAGGATCACCAGAGAGGGAAGAGGTTCAGCAACAGGATCCCAGCATTGCTCAGGAACCCTAAGACATTTTTTATAAGCTTTCTGTAGGATAAAACCCTTTTGGAGGACCTGTCCCAGTCTGTTCTCAGGGGACATAACAGCAGGTGGGTAGTTTCAGGTCACCTGCACGGATGGGGATGGGCACTAGGAGCCCCTCTCTATCCTCTATATCCCTTTGGATGTAAAGGTAAATTCCTATTTGCATGTCATGACTTCATTTAAATAGCTCGCCTCTAACTGGGCAGATTTGGGGTGAGTTTGAGATCTGTAAGGTCCTGCAAGTCACCACATGGAATAAAATTTCTCTTTTTTACTTCCCTGATTTTCTTCCAAGGTCAGAAAATTGAATTGCAACTCCATAATTCAAATGTTAAAACACTGGAAGCAAAATCTTCTCTCTTTTTGTGTCTGTTGCAGAACTGTATATACTAAACCAGCAGCACCAAATGCCACCACACCTCAGCTCTGCCAGTTATCTTCACAGGCAATTAGCCTCCAGAATATTTTAGCCATAACAATCACTTATCTACTCAAGAGAGGATAATTTCTCTGTGCTGTTTCCCTGACCTCCCAGGAAACACACAACTGCCTTTTTTTTTTTTGCATAGTCATAGGAGAAAATGTTCCTGTTCCAGCCTCATTTCAGAAAACATCTTTTAAAAAAATGGTAACGTAGCAATGGTAAATCTTACCTGAAAAAACACCTGTGATGTCTCTGGCGACAAAAAGCGTCTGTGCCTTGATGCTGCAAGACCAAAGCTTTCCTGGGAAATGTTTGTCTTCAGCTGGGTAAGAGCTCCACAAAAACTATGTAGCCATTGCCTGGACTTGCTTTAGTTTGGGTAGGTAAGTCACGGGAATTCAGCTGCTCTTGTGAGTTCAAAGAGCTGCAGAACGCCCCACACCACCTATCGCATTATGGCTCCCACAAGTATGTGAGGTATGTGTCTGTCTTCCTGAGTCACCTAATTACCTACGGGAAAGTAACCTGTGGAAACACAGCACAGGGGGAAAAACCCCAGCTGGCTCTCAAATCCCTCAACAGTCCGAAGCAGCCATGCAAGGAGATCTCAAACAGAGGCTGTGCTGATCCCTGAGTCCGAAATGCCAAAGCTAGCGGAGATGCTGGGCTGTCTCCTTCCTGCCTTCCTCAGCAGTTTGCAGCACCACATGTGGGAAGTGCCAAGGAGAAGGAGCAGCCCACTCTAAAAAACACTAACACTGTAAGAGAAAACCTGAGGCTCCTTGGGTTGCACAGGTTATGGGGTGGCCTCTAGCCAGGAGGAAATGTAGGGTGAAATAGTCCCTGATGACTGCTGCTAATGAAGCTGAGTCATCAGTGACACGAAATGAAAAAATGATGTGATGCAGCGGTGTCTGGGCTAGTTACATCTTGATAAGGATGGTGGATGTCTTCCTGGGTTTTCCCTTGAGTCAGAAGCACCTGGGGAAAGTGATACCAGGAAAGGGATATCTGCCATGATCAAATGCCACCTCAGGCAGTCTCAGAAGAGGAATAAATAACAGGAGAGAATGGGATACCTTGTAAGTTAACTTTCCAGAGAAGCCATCTTTCCAAGCAGATGGGAGGAGATAAGGGTGACAATGAAGAGAAAGAGTGAAGGGAGCCTTGATTACCCCACCTTCTTGCAAGGAAAAATATGGTCTTACCGGGGTGAGAATGGTTCAGCAGATGTTCAAACTCTGCAATCTTTTTTCAGAGTGACCAGTTTTCCCATATGATTTACAATAACGACATCCCAGAAGTGAAACTCCAAATCCTACATGACATCCAAAAGTTCAATTGAGCATAGGCAGCCTACACACCTGCAGCAGATGTGAACAGCTCTTGGTTTTAGCTCCATCTCATGAAAGACCATCACCATCCATTATGTCTCTTGTCAACTTACAGTACTCAGGAGATTGTATAAATTTGTGAGCTTTGTTGTTAAGTGCTTCCAGCTACCAGGTTAGACAGAGAACCTCACACCAAGCAGCCCCCATTCCCAGGGCCAGGAGGGCTTCAAGCACCCCTGTGTACTAGATTACAGAGAGAAATGTGCTGTGCAGCGTAAGAGCCAACTCTGAGGCTTGGTTTTATCACCCCATTCCACTGCCCAGCATTGCCAAGGTATGTGTCAGTATCTGGCTGTGCTTGGCACCTTCATGCAGTGTGAGCTGGTTGGGATGCTGCCAGGCACGAGGTGGGCTGAAGACTGCCTGTGTATTCAGGAAGCCAGCAGGTCCAGGAGCAGCTGATATCAGCCAGGGAAAAAAGACCCTCAGACACCCTGCATTCCCATTCCTTCTCCAATACATAGCCCTGGCCATGAAGAAAAGGGCATCAAGCTCTAACCAAGAGACATTTTGGTGACTGCCAGCATGGTGCCAACTGGTGCTGGCTGTCTTGGCAGTCAGTGTCTGGAGCAGTGAAAGATTCTGGCTGTGCCATGACCTGTGCACAGAGGAGGAGCTGAGAGAGGAGCTTGCTATGTCCCAAGGCCCTCCTCACACCCAGGCTCACTCACCACAGCTGTCGAGCAGCAGCAGGAGCAGCACCAGCAGTGACAAAGCTCTCCCAGCAAGCCGCTGACGTGCTGATGCACCAAAATCCATCCTGGAGGATGGGGATGCCACCAGGCTTCAACTCTGTAGTGGGAGAAACTTGAAGAAATCACTGGATGGATAGAAGTCGACTGATGGACATTTGTGTGATGGAGACTTTGGGTTAAGCTTCTTTTTAAAAAAATAAATACCAATTAACAGGCTTGTAATTACAGGGATACCAAATCCTGATGGCTTTTCCAGGCCTGTTGACTCAGGGCACACTCTTACCTTCCTCTGGCATGTCTGTGCAGGGCTGTGGTCGCCCTACCATGGCACAGGCTCATCCACTCCTGCACAAACATCCTGGGGAGCCAAAGCCGCCTTCAGGAGGGTGAGAAGTCAATCCTGCATAATTCACAGTGCTCCACTGCTTTTTTGCTGTGAGTCATGAGATTCCCAGGAGATTTACAGCCAGAGGCACCAATTTGCTTTGGATCAAATGGAGTGGATTGTTTCAGCCCAAGCCAAGCTCCCAGATGAGTCTGGGCGAGGAAGAGACGAGCAGTCATTGCACTGCATTGCATCTGCTGCAGAAAGATTTATCCACAAAGGGGGTAAACCCACTCTTTCCTCTCTTCCTGCCCTGTGCTGAGGGCAAGGGATGGTGCTGGATATCACCAGCTTCCTGCCCTTTCTCCAGCCACATCCCCTGAGCTGTGCCCCTGGGTGCCCATGTAAAAATTCCCATCCCTTGCTCCTCATCCTGCTCACCAGTTCTTCTGAACTGGTGGAAGAAGTCTTCCCAATGGGACCTGTCTTCTGCTACACATCTGCCCAGATGTAAACACTGCCTTCCCCCAAAAGAGTGGAGCAAACAGAGACAGATGATCATAGCAGCCAACAGGATGAGAGGGGTCATCCCACTGCTGTTGGAAAATTGTCTGGAAACACACATTCTTTCCTAGGAAAGCCTTTCTGAGCTTCACCTCGCAGGGCAGTTCAGGCATGAGTGAGGTTGGCTGGGAGGTTGTCCATATCCTGAACAGTGGTGAGTCCTGCACAACTGCCTTTTGAGAGTGGAGTTTCTTGGCTGAGGGCTGGTTTGTCCCAGTCCCCAAGCCTAAACCACACCATGCCTGTAATGCTGTCTTATTCAGAGACAGTGCTGGGTTACTTTTGTCAGGGAGAGGAGGAAAGTGTGACTGGCGTGAGGAAGGAGATAAGTCCCAGGCCTGGGGAGTCTCAGGTTTTTTGTGGGGCAGGCAGAGATGGGCAGCTGTGCCTGGATTATTCAGTGATGGGAGTCAGAGAAGAAGCCTTCTGTCTCATTGAGACCCTGACAGACAGCACAGCCATAATCACCATCATTTTCTCCCTGGTGAAGGATGGGGCAGGCTGAGGAAGCTTCTTAGCTCAAATATCCACACACATCCTTCAAAGCAACAGAGGCTCAAGCAGGATCTCTACTGGCAGGTAGGAAAATCTTTTTGCTGTAATATTTTCCAGAGGACTGACTTAGACCTAAATTATTTACTGTTCTCTCTTCACAGAAACCTGCTTTTGGGGCAATATTCCTGTGCTAAACAAAATTTGAACTCTGAAGAGAAAAATCCAGAGGGAATTACTCATGGAATTACTGAATTATTTCCCTAAGGATCAGACAAGAGCAGAAAAGAGGTGGGTAAGGTGGTGGTGATGTTGGTGACTATGGGAGAAATTGATGACAAAGCCAGACTTCAGTGGCCTGTGTGAAGGATCCCTTGTCCATCCTTCCCTATCTGACTTCTAAAGGGAGTTATGGCATCCTGCACTTGGTCTGGCTCCCAATCCTTCCTCATTTGGCTCAGGGCTGACCCAGCACCTTTGCTTCCTGTGACTCACCAATGGGCAAATCTGATCTCCCCCAGCCCTGTATTTTTCCATACAAGCGCAAGCCCACGCTCACTCCCATGTGGATGTGAAAGTCCTGTTGGGGTGAAGAGAAGTAAATCTCTTTTGTCCCCTTACACCCAACAGTCTGGTGCCATTTTATCGAGGGTGTGATGATCTCTGCCTCTGGGATCAGCCCAGAGTAACACAGACACCTATTGTCTTGCCATTGGGATCACAGAAGTGCAGCCAACAGCTGCTTTCTGCTGATTTTCTCCTGGCTGCCTGTTCCTCCCTGTGAACTGTGTGCTGGGATGCTGTGGTCATTCTCTGCCTTCTCTAAGTTGCAGGAGGATCTGAATGCATCCAGGGCAGAGCCCCGCCTGACACAGGGTTCCTTCTACCCACTGGCAAGGGGAGCTGAGGCTGCTCCCAGGGTATGAGAATGGTGCAATTATCACCCCTACCACTAATTACACTGAGCAAGATTTTGGCCACCAGTCTTACCTAAGGCATGGTGCTGGGTTAGTCCCTGGCACCAAGTCCCTGCCTCGTTCCCTTTGGTTCTCATGAAAAACTAGAGAAGACACAGTGCTCTGCATCAGAGCAAAACCAAAAGATGAAACTTCTAAATTTCTCAGTAAAGAGAAATTCCATTTTCCAGCCAGGACTACTTACTACTTAAGAAAAAAAGCTATTAAAACCATAAAGCTCCACCATAAAACTATCAGCATTGCACTGGCATTTTGCTCCAGCTGAAATGGGAAGCACTTCATCTTCTCTCCTTTCAGGTGACCACCTCAGTACTCCTTAGACTTTTATTTTGTATCAATAAAGTGGATTCAATTTGTGTGTGTTATTTAAACTCTCAGACAGGAACCAAAGTAACAATTATCCACCTCTGGTTTGGTGATTCACAAGAGACTCTGACGAACACTGATGCCATGCAGCCCGTATGAGCTATCGGTGAGGAACAACCATAAAAAAGTGTCTGCTCAGGTCTATTATGGAAGAACAGTGTCTGACAGGATGTATCCAGCTGCATCCTGGAGACTGAGACACCTGATTTAATCATCCCTTGAGGTAGTATTACTTTCATATGCACATTACTGAAATATTCATCAGCAATCCAGCATTGGTGTAACACTTCTCAAATGGAAACAGCTCCAGGTGTGGGGCAGAGACCTCATCTGGTCAATATTTTCCCTTACTTCAAGAAATGATGGAGCAGACCCCCCATTTGCAGCAAAGCAAGTGGATGATGATAGCTCTTTTTTTTACTACATGGTACCAAATAACTGTCCTACACTTCTTAATAACCAAGAAGATACCTCCATTAGTATTGACACGTTTGTGATGTTGCAAATAAACTAAAAACCTTTCCTGTGACTTTATCATGCACTTAATTGTAACAGTTTGTCCTACCCATGTTGGCTAATATGATCCTCTAATCAAAATATCATAGCTATGAACTCTTTTAGGGGTTGCTTAGGAGTATTTTGCTACCATGAATGAATGAAGAATAAGCTTTACATTCTACTAAATACATTAATTTTTGCCTGGCTCCCTCTCCCCCAAAGAAAGCAGCTGCTCTCAGGCCTCTTTCTGTTCTTATTTGGGCAACATTCCTAGTAGGTCTGAGAAAATTTGGGGCACTTTCTTCTAGAGTATGGAGCAATTCCATGTCTCTTACCAAAAAGATGGTGTGACGGAGGCTGCACTTTCCCTTTTCTTTCCTTCCAGTAAGCCACTACATTTAGGCTTGCCCCAGAATATTATGGCAGTCTTTGATCCCCTCCATATCTCAGTCTTGTCTCTCCCCAGCAAACAGACACGGTCCCTTGCAAACCCATCTTCTCCTTCCCTGTGGGGACACTGAACCACATCGAATGTACAAATTGATTACCTGCAGCACCAAGATTTAGGCTTTTCCTTCAAGATCTTTCATGATGGATAAAACATTGAGTAAGTTCCATGGATGAGGCCCGAAGGAGACCAAATCTACCTCTTTTCCCTCATGAGCAAGCTGTAACTGCCCATTCTTGGCTGTCTGTGGCTTGGGCTGTGCCAGTGGGTTTTCCTTTGCTGTTTTTTTCCCCAGGCACTGGAGCTTGCCCATCAGTCTCTGCAGTTTTCCAAAGGGCTGTCATTTGTGTCTGCAGTGGCCAGGACACACAGAGACCTCAGGGATGGTCCTTTCACGTGGGAATGCCTTGTCCACCTGACATTTGGACCCATGAGGATCAGCAGCAGCTCCTGTGGCCCCTGTGCTTACCCCACTGCCTCTCAGTTGCCAGAGGAATCAATAGTTTTCTAGAAACTATCAACTAATTATTTTTCTTTTCTTTCCCCACCCTCATTTCAGGAATGTACCACTTTCAACAAAATTTCTGCCAGGAAAAGCTTCTTAGAACTTTTAGTCCATGTGTGGAAAAAACACCTGGGAGGCAGCAGCAATCAGCAGTCAGGGCAGGACAATGGTGGGACCTCAGCAGGCCTGTATTAATGCAGGTCTCTGACCTGAGCTTCCTACGTCCTTAACCCTTTGGTTGTGA
>PYHW01010840.1:7944033-7983454 GCA_013186435.1 Turdus rufiventris
ACATAAAGATGAGATTTGATCCTCCTGTAAAGCTGGGGAGGAGGGGAGGGGGGAAGCTATATAAAGCTCAAAAAGTGTTTCTTCCAAGCCTTAGCTCAACTGTTTTACTCCCAGGTTAAACTCTCCACATGTTTCCAGTGATCCTGCATGTCCCATGCCAAGATGGCATTATCCACACCCTCTGCAGCTCAGCTCTGGGAGATGAGCATGGCTCCAGGCTCCAGGGAGTGTTTAACAGCCTGCAGCCAGACTAAAATGCAGAGGTGATGGATGTTCTGTGCTAACTTGGCTCAGCCATTCTGCCCATCCATGTCCTGCCCAGGCAGCAAAACATCACACACAGCTGGGAGTGCTTTTCCCTACCAGCACCAAATGAGTCCATCCTCACAAACAACAATGCCCCATCAAAACATCTTCATGGCAAACTTCTTCTGAATAGGTGGGGGGACGTTTGTGCTAAATATCTGCCCAGCTGCAAGCACTGCAGTCCTCCGAAAAAGCAGGCAAACGGAGAGAGATGGTTGCACCAAGCAACAGGATAAGAAATTCTGTGGTTGACTAATTCTGTCTGAAAACAGACACTTTTTCCTAACAAAGACTTTCTGGGCTTCACTTCTCAGGGAGGAGCTGGGTGGGAGCTAGTCCATGTCCTGAACACTGGTGGGGTGCTGCACTGCTGCCTCTTGGGATCAGGAAGGGAAGGAGTGAGGTGGATGGGAAGCCAGGGGGGCTGCCACCTATTCAGCAATTTTGTGAAACAGGCTCTTTGTTTCCCTTGTTTTCCTTTAGCCAGCATCCAAAGTCAGACAGGTGTCTGCAGCACCATCCAACATTTTGTTTTGAACAGAACTTTGCCTTCTTTACTTTGCCATTTTACTGACAAAATCAACAACAGAAAGTAGCATTGATTTAGATACACACCCAAGTGTGTTTCCTTTCCTCTTCCAATTCATCAGTTCAGCAGCCAAACCAAACACAGCCAATCCCATGCCTGCTCTCTGGCTATCACTACATCAATAAATAACAGTGCTCCATTTCCAGCTTACCTTGAGAGGACTCTCCTTGCACTGCTAGCTGTATCCAACTCTCCAGTTGAGAGTTTTCCCAGCTCCAGTCCTCTTCCCACCAGCTGTGTGCCTGAAGCACCTGCACAGCGAAGGCGTAGGGGTCTCTGTTACAAAACTGGGCATTGGGTGCCACTGCTTGGGACAGGATTCAAATCTATGTGGTGGTGGAGTTATTCCTGGTTTACATCAGTGTGTGTGGGTACAGGACTCCGTGCAGAGAGCTAACATGAGCCTTTGACATCACTGGTTAAATTTAGGGAGTTAGCACAGTCCTAAAATGCTCTGTAGGGAAGTTACTGCCAGGCTGGCAAGAGAGAGACGACACCTTGCAACCACCTCCCACCCAAGCACAGGGCAGGGGATGGAGCCAGGAGTTTCTACACCAGCCCCACTGCTGTGCTGCATCATCCCTTCAAAAATAACCTCCCATCAAGGTGCACTCAGCTCTGCTGCAGCGCAGAAGCAGACAGCCTCCTCAGGCTTGCCCGTGACATGGACAAAGGCACCCCTCCTGAAATCCCACAGCCCTGTGGAGCTGCTGGTCCTTGCCCCACTGGTCAGGGTAGAAGGTTGTGGAGTGGCAGATGTGCCCTCTTATGGTGGGGATATGGCAGGGGAGGAAAACTGGGCAAGTCCCAGCCCATGGACTCCCCCAACACCTTGTGCAGCTGCCAAATCCCTGCCCAAGAGAATGCTGCAGCTCTCACTAACTAGAGCAGCCACAAGAGAAGAGTACCTCCAAAGAAAAGAGAGACAACCTCCCCCCAAGATGAAGAGGAAACTAAAACCCAAGAAGAGCCTCTGAACCCCAAGTCTTTCTGATGTTTGTAGGGCTGGGTGGAAGCTGTAACTGTGTAATTGCAATCCAGGTTTGTTTTGGCATCCTCAGTCCTGCCAGAAGATAGATTCTGTAGTTTGTAGTGTATTTCATACACACTCTACTTTTCTCTCGATTCTTTGCTGACTCTTGCAAAGACCTCTCTAATCTCTGTGTGAAGCAGATCCCAGAAAGCTATTGCAATAATAACTTTGAATTTTCACATGCCTTCTGCATGGAGATGGTGAGAGACCCAATTCAACATGACCAGAAGCAGCAGCTCTCGATTTCTGAGCATATTATCTTGCATGAGCAGCTGCCTTGGTGTGCTGCAGTCTTGTGGCACCTGAAAAATGGAAACTGGAGTATTTTGGGTGTAAGGAAAGAACATCTGTTTGTTTTCCTGAAGGAGTAGCTCTGCAGCTACCAAACAGACGGTGAAATTGCAGCCACAGGAAGCAGCTGATTCCAAGCCAGACTGGGAGAAACAAGAGAACCCTTAATAGCTTTCTCAGTACTTGTCCCAAGCCTGCGCTAATTGCAAAAGGCAGTGGAGCCAAGCAGGCTGATGGCCCTCAAGTCCTGCCTCTTGTTTTTTTACATTATTGCTGCCTAAGTGTACACTAATATAATCCATAGAGCTTACTGTTAATATATATGAAATCTTCTTGAGATCTTAATCAAATTTATTGGATATGTGGGAGGGCTGCTGAGAGTATTTTCAAATTTCTCTGTCTCAAGGAAAATCATCCCCATAGTTTTGGCCTGGGAAACTGTGCCATGCCTATGAGATGTGGAAGGTTGAAGTTCAGGGTATCTCCTCCACAGCAAAGTGCAAACAGGCTCTTATCAGCACTTACAGCAGAATAATATACCCACTGCATCAGGGTTAATGTGTTTCTACTAATTCTCAAATGGTCACAAAATTCAAATATTTTTCAGAGAAAAAGCCAAAAGTTTCACTCTTGGAATACAAGTACCTGACATCTTCAAGGATCAGATACCATCACTTTCATTTTCTTTCCAGCTTTGCTCTTGTGCATCCAGACATTAATTTACGTGTTTCACAACCACCTTCATTGTGCATCATCAGGCTTTCAAAGGCTGTGACCACTGAGGACAGCTGCTGCAATTTGACTCTCCAGCTTACAAGAGAGACACAGCGTTGTTCTCAGATCAGTCATCCCTCTGCCCTTTGTTGTTCCCACTTTGATTAATGTGCTCTCTTTGATGCTGCTCAGGGACACGTTGCAAGCACCTTCATCTTCCCACCTCCCGCTGCAGTCCCGGAGCATCATCAGCCTTTCCCACCAGGGCAATTACCTCTGCCAAAGGGCACCTGATTCTGCCTCACAGCTTTCATGTCCAAGCGTTTCAACATAATTAACTCCATGGTGATTAGTGTAGATCCAAGCATGCCTTGTGCAGAGCCACGGTGGTTATTAACATAAAAGGTGCTCGTTATATTATACTAGAACCAGATAATGCCAGAGCAGAGCTTCTGTGCCATCACAGTCCATAGCTGTCTGCCACAAAGAATCACATCAGGAGATTGTGCTAAACCAGCTGAGGTAGATCTCACAGCTAGTTTCACTCTCTATATCCATTTTTACTCTCAGAAGGATGTTTTCATCTACTGATGGTTAAGGACATTCTTCTCATTCCCAGTCTAAACACATTCATGGGCAGTTTATACCCATTTGTTCTAAAACTATGTTCTCTTCTAGTTTAAATAGTTGGGTCTCATTCCCTTTTCTAACCCAAGAATCTATTTTTAAAAGAGCAGTTGCAACCAGTATATACAGCACTAAGCTGTTTTATACATTTTGGCTAGTATATACCAATACCTTAAGGCTCTGACATGAAACATTCATCTGCCTAATTCTATTTCAGCATGTAGGTCTATGAAAATTAAAGAGACTACTTGGAAACAAATGAAACATAACTTTGCAAGAAAATTGGTTGTGTAATTAGCTGCATCTATGTATATTCTGCATCTAAAAATATGTTCTTCTCTTCAAAAGTATCATAACATATATTTTCTGTTAAGATAATCAAACATCCTTTGATTTGACTCCTTTCATTATGAAATTACAGAGCACTATGACAAATTAATACAATTACTTAGGTTTAAAAGGTGTCACAAGCATATCTGAAGCTGAAGTGCTTTTTCACTAATATTGTGTTAAATAATACAAAAGCAAAACCAAAACCTTCACCCAGAAAATGCTTCATGCAGCAAGATGCCAAGACAGCAAAGGATCTGCATCTTTAGTAACAGCTCCTTCTTGCTCAGTGTGCAGCACTCTGCCATTTCTGATTGCTTAGTATGGATTCTGTATGCAATTTAATAGTGAAAAGCTAGGAAAACTTTGGCCAAGTCAACACCACATCACCCATAAAAGTAGAATAGTTGCTGTTTTTACCTACACATGGGTTAGTCTGTAGCTAACAAAAATTATTTATTGAGTGATAGAGCAACAAAAACTTCCTACCAGCTGCACCTACACAGTACCTGGGCACAAAACTGAATTATAATTCTGCATTACAATTAACTTCTGATACAGAAATACCTATTCCAGATAAAACTCCTTTGCTGTTTTTAACCAACATGAATTCCTAACTCTGAGTGCACAAACACAGCCCCAGCCTGTACTAACTGGCAATATGATGCTTCAGTGCAGAAAATCACTTTGTCATGTGCAACCACACTGAGCTCTTTCCTCTCCTAACCTGTGTGCTGGAGCATGAAGTGAGCTTCAGCAGCTCCTTCCATCTCAGTTCATTTGATTTCTCTCTGTGTGTAGGGATAGACAGAAATCTTTCTCACTGTCTCATTCCTTCATTCTCTCTTTCCCCTGACCCAGGGTTAGACAGATGGCTCATAGGTAAACTCCTTGGCTCAGGTGTCAGCCCTGTGAAGCTGCATCCGATGTCCACTGCTGCATGAACACCCTGATCAAACAGTGTTTGAAGTCTCATCCTCAAGGACTACTCTGGGAGTCACACTCCTCATTTTATCCAAGACCAGAGAACTTATGGGATTTATTTGTCTGGCACAACTGTAAGACTCCTTAGGGTTCACTCTCCCTGCACTTCTGTCCAGGATTTCAGCAGTGCGACTACCAAGCCAGCCCCAGACTCTCCCCCTGCTAGCAAACCTGCATTTCTAGCTCATTAAACAGTCTATATTCCCAAAAGTACTTTCCTTATTTTCAAGCAGTTTTTGTTAACAGTGACCTGCCTTATCAGAAGGCATGAGCATTTCCAAAGAATGATTCAGTCAACCAGCCCACCAGCTCTCCCAAATCAGATGAGTATCCCACCAGAGGTGCCCATTCTCCTCCACTGATTAAAAAGAGAGCCTAAAATAACTACTTTAGACTTGAATATATGAATTTCTGAATGCCCTAAATCAGGGACCAAAATTTCCCCCGCACCTCCCCAAAAAAATGGATTTACAAAGGCAGAGACTACTTTCAAAACTTTCTAACCAGGAAAGTGTACAAAGATGAGGTTAGCTTTACCTGTTTTAAGCTCTAAAATTCATCCCAGGAGAACAGAGGAGCCTAGTTTCAGGATGAGATTAATGACACAAAATTCCTGACTTGGGCTGATTTGATTCACCCTCAAAAGCTGCATCCTTCTCATCTCACTGACACCAGCAGATGATCAGTCAGGAAGAGCCAGAGCTGGGAGGAGGTGGCCACTCCCTGCAGTCCCTGTGATCCAAGAGGGCTGGAGCTGGGGCACCTGTGGCCAGTTTTGGTTTGTGTTTCTCTTTGTGATCTTCTAAATTCTTATAATGTCTTAAACTTTAGGCAGATTTCCATCCCAGTGCCCAGTGACATACTTGCAAAGCTAAATTAGGCATACGCATGTCCCTCCTGTGCCTGTTAGGAGAAGCACGCTGATGAGCTATGAATGTTTTCTCAGGAGGAGATGGTGTGCAGCAAACTATGTTTTATTCTGGCATTTTTAGATGCTCTGTGGTTTCCCTTTGGGTATTTTCTCATCTGTTTTTGCTGCTGGCGTGTTCAGGCAGACTGAAGTGTCAGTGAGCATGGCAGAGGGATACTGCATGCAGAGCTGCATCTGCACAAAGCAACAGCCAGCTTGAGAGAAATGCTTCCCTACAGACTGGTGTGATAGAAAAATGCTCCTTTGCCTGCTGTTAAACAAAAATATCACAGTGAGTCATCCACAAAACTCTAGGGAAACAAGCAGGACATTGTGACTATTCTCCGGGCTGCAATTAGCAGATGATTTTAATAAACCTGAAGTCACCAAAGTGCGGAATCACAGAATATTTTGGATTTAAAGAGACTTTAAAGACCATCTAGTTACAACACACCACACCATGGGCAGGGACACCTTTCACTAGACCAGACTTCTCAGGGCCCCATCCAACCTGGCCTTGAACACTTCCAGGGATGAGCCATCCTCAGTTTCTCTGGGCAACCTGTGTCAGTGCCTCACCACACACAGCATAAAAAATTTCTTCCTTACACTCAATCTAAATCTACTCTCAGTCAGTTTGAAGCCATGCCCCTTTGTCCTATCAGTGTCTGCCCATGTAAAAAGTGATCTCATGATGTTGGATCAGGTGGAAAACACAATTCCTTCCTATAGCATGGATGTGTCTCTGTCTCTCATACACACACACATGCATTTTGTTATCTTTCTGCATTCTCCAATTCTTGTTTTTGCACTATGCCAGTGGCTCCAGTTCAAAGACAATTCACACTTTCTCTGCTTCAAAGTTCTTTTTTGCTTTACAGTTCCATGACTGCAGGGACCATATCAGTTTTTCCTGACACTTTACTGTGGAGCTTCATAGAGGGTTATTTCTGCAGTTTTGTAGCTCATCTGCAAAAGATGACCTCCTCTGGAGGAACTGTGTGGCTGAGTGCCCTGCTTTGACTTCAGCCTTCTGCATCTGCATCCAGGACCTGGAAGCAGATGTCTTGGCCACTCAAACCAAAACAGGTCAGATTGGCAAAGTTTTACTATTTGACTCACAAATTCTATGACAGCCACTCTTGTCAGTGGTGTGCATACCCAGGGTTGTGCTACTTTAATTAAACCAGTATAATGCTGCATGTTTAAGCTGATACACCTTTCAGTTTAGCACTGGACATTTGGCATGACATAGCTGGGTCCACACTCTGTTTTAACAGAGTCAAAACCAGAACTGCAAAGAGCAAATTCTTGTAAAATTTAGAGTCAATATCATGGGCCTTGTTCTTTTCTGTTTTATTCTGTTAGTTGTGTCACAGTAGTTGCACCATTAACTTAAGTCATGCTTCTAAGCCTGAGGAGGGAGGGAGGGAGGGAGGGAGGAGGGCTCACACATGCTTTGTATCTTGTTTGGTTGAAGTTACAATTGCTAAAAGCAAAATTGGTTCCTGTTTTGATTTCCCAGAACACATAAAAACAAAGCAGGCAGCTGAGACCGGTGTGATGAGTTTGAGAGACAAATCATCCGGGGATGATGCTGAACATGAAGAGCAATTTGGTTTTACTGTGATATTCATCACTTTCTGGAGGATCTGAGATGCAAACCTGAAGAAATCAACCTGAATTCCTCTATTTTTGCTGTTTGACGGAGGAAAAATTCCTGCTGACTAGAAATGGGAATGAAGAAATTATTTTTTTATCAAGCGTCTGCGCACTTGCTGCTTTTGGAAATAAAAAGCATTTTACCTTAAGTGCTCACATGTGCAGAAAAACCATGAGCAGAAAGCCAACACGCCATGTTCTAATACAAAATGAAATATGACCTTTTAAGAAACCCTAAACTTCTGAAGACTAAATGTTAAATCTATATATAATTCAAAGTATATCAGCTAAATCAGCTGGATTCAAACCTGTCCTGAACTAAAACCATTCTCACATTCTCTTTTTTGCTTTTTTTATTCCCTGTGGTTAACTAAAAGACTTTTGAAATATTTCTTTTATTAGCCAGTTTAGTGCATGGGCAAACCTGCTATCAGAAGCAGAGGGGCTGCTGTGCCCATGCCCATGTGCTGCTCCAACAGAAAAAGTGCTCAAGGTTTGATCCAGGAAGGAGTGCGGGTCCCCAGAAGTCAGATGCTTCTAGACCCAGCTCTTGTCCTGGGACTGCCAGGACAGAGTCTGGATCTGGTCATGGATAAAATGCAAGGTGAGATATTGCAAGGTGATGCTCATTTCCTGGTCCTCACCACCTCTGCTAATTAACTGTTTTCTGAAAAGCTAAGATATTGCAATAAAAATGTAAAGTATTGGATACTACTGCATGAAGTTCCCATAGTTTTCCTTGACCCACAAATTAGGGAATAAAAACATTGAGTCAAAACCACTTTTATGGTGTCAAAAACTCCCACTCCTATTTTGAAGTTAATTTACTTATTTGAAAATAATTTTAAAGGAAGTACGCAAGTGTGCATATTGCCTTGGTAGGAAGTGTGATATTCTTGTACCTGTTTAATAGCACCACTGATTTAAAGAAAGTCTGATCCAGATGAGCATGGCAAGATAGCAAGGACTTAATTAAATTTGGATTTTGAGAGCTCTTTACTGATGTAAGAGTAGGTGTCCTTTGGCCTTGGCAGTTCTCAGTAAACTCATGGCATATCCCTTCCCCTTCACTCCTTCTTGAAAATAATTTCCAGAAAGTTTTCTTACTGTTTAAGAGCGTATCAGCTGTTCATGTGCCAGCATAAACTCACAGTCACATATGGCTCAGGTATCCTATAAGCACCTTGTGGAAAATAGTGGGGAAAGACCTTGGACCAGCATTTGGACAGAACACAGAGAGATTGACAAATACAGGGAACAGCAGAGGAGGACAAATGTGGATGCCAGTATCAGCAAACCATCTTTAAATGAAATTGCCAACCTGTTATCTTTCTAGTATTAGAAATATAAGCAGGAAATGCACGAAATACTGCCATTTGAAATGTGTGACATGGTCAATTCATCCCCTTGGATCCATCACCTGAACATCAGTGCTCACAGCACAGAAAATCCAAACCCCAGTAGAGCATTCTTCAGTGCTCACTTGTATGGCCAAAGGCTTTGCTTTAGATGGGGAAACAGTTTGGACACTCAGTTGTGTCCATCAAGGCTGGACATACGGGGAATATGTAAACTTCTTGCAGAAAAGGCTTAGTCAGAGCTTGTCTTCACAAACCATGTGTTTTGGGAGCCAAAACTGCACAGCAAACCTGAGCAGAGCCCTCCTTCAAGTCGCTGATGGGGGCACAGTGAGAATAGAAATAACATTTGAGTTTTACAGACTGGGACCAGAGCAAGACTTGGAGCACTTCCTCCATTTCCAGCCCATGTGTCAGTGGGTTTTATACATTCATCTGCTCCTACACCGCACAGCATTGACAGTAGGGTTCATTTTCCAAAGCATCTGTGCCAGTGCCTGTTTCCTCACCTTGGTATCCAGATTAACAATGGAATGAGTTCAGCAAAAGCTTCAAAACAATATGTTTTTGTAATCCAATGTTCATATATATATATCTCAAGAATATTTCTATGATGCAATGAAGCTTTATTTCTTAAAAACTGTTTGAAATTTCCTGTAAGCAGACCATAAATAAGTTCTGTAAATGGAAAAGTGACCTTGAAAAGAAACCCAGAAGTGTATGTGCCTGCAGAGTAAGACATGGTCTATTTATGCCCCACATCTCAGGGCACTAGTGGGGGCTTTGCCCCTGGACATCAGAATGTGTATTTAAATATCATCATTCCTGATGCTCTGCTACCCCAGGCACACAAAGTCCTCAGCTGTTCTAATTTAGAGAACAGATTATTCCTCATCTTAAATGTAAACCCAAATGTTTTCCTCTCTCTAATGAGAGGGGAAGTGAGACGTGTGGAAGAAGGCTTTGTTAGCAGCCTTGAGATTCCAATGAGATTTCAGAGAATCATTTTTACAGCATGAAGTTATTCACTTCACTGGGCAGAGAAACCCATAAGGCAGCTCCAGGCGTGGCTTCCCATGGCTGCTCCATCTCCCTCTTCATGGGCATGGGGTGCTCACAGGCCAACCAGACCCTGTGAAGAAAGTATTTGAGAAAGTAAATGGTCATTTCTTATCTGTACCAGTGCTTCTTCTTTTTATTTTTTCCCTAAATTGCTGTCCCTATCACTGGTGGCCATAGACCACCCAAGGTCACATTCTGCATGTTCAGCCAGGGGCTCAGTTTCAGAATGAATACTGTGGTTTTTGGACATGATGTATATAGATGGTGGAAGGAAAGCCAGTTTTTACTATTTTTGGATCAAAGATGCCTAAAAGCGCCTTAAAACCAGAATGACATCTTCAGGATTCCTTTTTCACCAGCAATTGTTGGATGCTCTCTGAGGCTGCTGCTTCTCCATTCCTGAGCCCTTCCTTACCCCACCTGGGCTGAGCTGTGGGGGATCAGCCACCTGCACTGCCTGTGTCTGCCCATGGAACAGCCCTCCCTTCCCCATCCACCTGCCGCCATCAGGCACAAAAACAGGGCTGGCAGCAAACATCACCCTGCTGTGGTTCCTGCTGCAATGTCCTGGTGAGATGCTGTGCAGAGATGTCTGCTGGTTTGACTGCTGAGATGAAAAAGTGGGGTGCCTGCAGCGATGCCTGCAGTGCCACTGGGGTGGTGCCTGGTGGGATGGAAGCTCTGATGCACATTGAGGCACCGTGGTGGGATGCCTGCTGGGCTGCCTTCTACATTTAGCCATCTTTCAAGACGTGAGACCAAGCATCTAAATATTTGTAATTTTTTTTTTACCTTCACCACAGTGCACAGAGTGTGTGCTCAGTGTAGATACGCAAAAGCATTTAAATTTTCGTGTTTACAGGCTGTCTTGTTCTGGAAGGACCAGTCCCAAATGGCCCAGGCTCCTCAGTCATGCTCCCAGCCAGCCCTCCCCAGGGCTCTTACTTTCCCCTGAACACTAGCAGAGATAGAGAAGCTACTACCTTAGCCTCTCCCCTGCAATACCAGTGATGCTCTTCACAGCCAGCAGCCCTTCACAGGGACACTAACACAGGTTCAACAGAGCACAGGCACATTCCAGTTTTTCAGCAGCTGAAGGCTTTCTGGGAAGGCTTTGCAGTGCCTGGCAATGTCTCCCTTCCCCATGCCCATGCCAGCCTGGACAGAGCAGCATCTCCCATACCCCAGATGATTCACCAGGAACCTCATGGAGAAAGCAGTGTCCTGCTCAGCTCCTCCAAATCTCCCTGGGCCCCTTGGACACCTGAAAGGAGCTTCGGCACTGCTTGTGCCTGCAGGACCTGCGCTGCAGGAGTGGAGGAGCATTTTGTGCATAAGAGCATGAAATGCCTGAGGTGCAGAGGCTGCACTTGCAGTGGAGGGTCACAGTGTCACACACTGAGTGCCTCTGTCCCTGCTGCTGGCTCCACATTCACCTCTGTGGTAACCCTCCTGTTGATTTTCTAGGAAAGTCTTTCTTCTCCAGGATACCTCATTTTCTGATTTTGAATGTTGTGAAATACCCACATGCACAATTCTTCCATGCATGATTTCACAATATATTACTTGTTACAATACCTATTTAATACAGTTTCTTGCCCATTAAGGTTATTATTACACCTCACTCTAAAATTGTGCTGGCAGCAATGCAGAACTGCTGTGAGAAATTGTGGAGTCAGATTTGTATGGATCAGTTAAAGAGAAATTCTGCAGTTGTATTTTTCTCTTCTAGGAGGAACATGTTTTAGGAATTACCTTTAAAACCTAAGTCTACGTGTGTGAAATTGTTCTATATGCAATTTATTCTACTTTTAATGAGCTGTGATAGTTAAAGTAATAGAAAAAAGTTATTATGGATTGCTATGCACCCTTTGCAATACAACTAATGTCTCTGTCAGCAAGTTCCATACTGGAATTTTAATTTATATCTGGAGTTTAAAAAATATCAGAATTTTTATAAAATAGTATAGGCAAGGCAAGTTTTATTAGATGAAGAAACGCTAAAAATAGTCATGTGCAACTTCATTCAGTTCAGGTTTACGGTCTGGTTTTGAATTTAATCTTTTCTCAGAATGAACGATGGCAGATACTCTCTGAGCCACATATTCCCCCTTAGTTTGGCTCTCCACACTGGACCATATGCAGATGTCAAACATCTGCTCAGCAGGGTATAAATGGTGTAAATGTGTCCTTGGTATTCAGGCTGCATGCAAGGAACCAAGGCATGTATTTGTCCCAGACCACAGCTGTGACAATTTGGGCCTTGAAACAACAGAGAAAACAAAGGCCACATACCCAGGCACTTACAAATATGTATTTTCTAAGTATCTAAGTTTCTATTATTGTAAGTGAATTTGAGCTCAGGTGTATCTCACATGTACTTGAAGCAGCTAAGTCCTAGGATGCTCTCCCAGCCCAGGATCTCTGTGGATCAGCATGTGCTGATCATCACTGAAGATGGGCTCAGTCCTTGTAAGGTCTGGTTTTCTCCCAGGAGCTTCCTGGCCTTCTTCACCATCTAGCAGTGTAGCCTACAGCAACCAACATTTTCATTGTGAATGCAGCAATTTGTTGGGCATAGAAGAGGAAAGACATTCAGTGATATAAAACTAGACAGTGTCACTCTACATCTGACTTCCTTAGAGAAGTAAGAAACATTAAGACTTAAAAAATTTTGTGTATATGTTCTTGGGGAAAAAAAAACCAAACTCTCACAGAACAAGTAAGTGTTGAACCTGCTCAGGCTCCTAGGGTGTAAAAAAAAATCCCAAGAAACCTCATGCATCCTGTGGTGACGTTTAGCAGTGGGGAAACTTCAGCACCTACGGCCATCTCTGGCTGACTTTGCTACCAGAATAGAGAACAGAATGGGTGCATAAGGTATGTGAGTTTATCCACTGTTACATATGCTATTTAAGACATTCTCATCATCGAAGATGATGTCATGCTCTCAATTTATTAGAGGTCCTGGGTGGTCTGGGATGTCTGATTCCCAGATAGGGCTGAATTTCTGCAACTTCTAGATGAATAATTTCTCGTGATTCTGCTTATCCATCCCCGCTTCTCAATACCCATTCACACCTCAGCTGGCAGCACTCTAACAACTGTTAGCTGGTTGTATTTGTGGAATAACAGAACCACAGAATACTCTGAGCTGAAGGGGACCCACAAGGATCATTGAGTCCAACTCTGAAGTGAATGGGCCATACAGGGATTTAACTCATGACCTTGGTGTTATTAGCACCACGCTCTAACCAAAGTAATGAAGATTTATAACCACTCAGTCACTGTCAAAGGTATTAGCACAGGACGTTTAATATAAATTTGTGAAAGTTGAACAAAGTTCAGTGGCAAGACTCACTGTATTACTTACTGTATAGGTGAAGCATACAAAGAACAATCAGTTTAGGATCAATCTAGAATGATTTACACAGGAATGCATTCTAGTAGTTGATGCAGGTCATGGTGTCACAGTAATTGCTTCACCAATGAAAAATTCATTCCAAGGGGGGTAAGCAGTAATAGCTGGGTTGTAAGAACTGGTGGATTGTGAGAGGACCATCACAATAGGCAGATTAAAATGTAAATACATTTTTCTAAATAAAAAACACCTTGAAAAATCATGCCTAGGGCTGCAATGACCAGTGTTGCCATGAGGAATTATGCTCAGTGTACTGCTGGTTCTCAACATATGCTCTTATAATCAAACCATTACTTCATCCTTTTTTTCTCATAAAAATGCTGGACAGTCAATTACTTAACATTTAAATGTATTTAAACCTCTTGAAGAAAACTGTTCTAGAGTGGAGTACATCTCAAGAGCTGGCTAAACATGCTGAGGACAAAGGAGGTGTATTTTCTACTATAAGCTCACATTACGTTTGCATTATTTGAAATAAAGGTTAAGCCTCTGAGTGACAATTAGTTGCAACACTGAAGTGCTCGTATGTGGCTTTCATCAAAAGTGTTTCACATTTTGTGAATTACAGAGAGATGAGTAATGAAATGCTGCATTTTAGTGAATCATTGTCTGTATCTGACAGTTGCAAAAAGTGAAGCATGACTGTCCATATGACCAGGACATGGGAACTAAGTGTAATTTAAGCTGCTTCTTGATGATGGAAGTATTTACACTCTTAGAACAACACTAAGTATTTTGCTAAATATCTGTGCAAGTGATGAAACAGATCACTGAAAACAAAGCTGTGGTTTTGTGCCAGGCTCTTGACCAGGAAATGAGACCAGCATCTCTTCTCAGGTTCACTCATTCAACTACCACAGCTTGCAACAGGAGGGGCAAGGGACTCACCTGAATGCACTTTCCTTTAAGGTGGACCTTATCTGTCAAATAAATGTATTGGACTTAAATATGGCAGAGGACTGATCTTAATCCATGGCAACTCTTTTCCAAAAATCAGAAATCTTAATAAAAAGATTTATTAGTGATTATTATTGACCTCTTTCCTGAATCCATCTAACTGACTTCAGCCACTGGATTTTGCTGTGACTTTATCTGATGCACTGGAAACTCCACAATCCAATTTGTTCCTCAGATAAACAGTCACAGGGATCAAAGCTGACTCTCAATCCTCACTTCATTAAGCTAAGTAGATGAGCTCATTAAGAGACTCAGAACAAAGGCACTTTTCCCAATACTTCATTAAATCTGTGACTCACCCCTAAACTGTCCCAGTGTTAGATGACACCACAACACTGCCAAATGAGAAGGTGCATTAGCTCATCTACTGGATATTTTCCTGCACATATATATGCCTGCCCACATCTCCCTTGGTAGCACTGGGCTTTTCCATAATATGAGAGAAAAATCCAGGCTATGCAGGACCTTCCAAGATCTGCCTCAGGTGCTCAGTGCTTCGCTCAGCCTCCAAGGAGGGAGGCTGCAGAGCCTTCCTGGGTGGTGGGGTGGTGTCCTCACAGAAAAATGATTTCTCCTTATGTCCATCCAAACCTCTCATATTTTAGCTTTCGCCCAGAGTCTCTCATCCTCTTGCCTTGCACCTCCATGCACAGCCTGATTTGGGCTCCTTTCTGCTGTCCCTGCAGGCTCTGGAGGTGCCCTTGGCTCCCAAAACCACACACTTTAGGGCAGGACCAAAGCCCCGTGCTGTATAATGAGACTGACCAGATGAGTAACTACTTTCTGCTATTCTGCAAGGATTTGGCTGTGGCTAGACGTAATTTTGGCATCTGCAGGTTATGCTCCCTTTTCTTTTACCTGTTTCCTGAAGTTTGGGTCAGCTGCAAGTGAGGTAAGGATTTTGCCATCTTCCAGTTCAATGATGATCTGATCTGTGTGGAACACTCCAAGGAGAAATTAAACCTCAGACTTCCCTAATAAGGAAGGCAGACACAGCAATAATAGCAGCAGTGTTAGCAAAGCGTTACCTCACAGTGCTGGAATTAGGGTGGGGTCACCAAGCCCATTACCCAGCCTCCTGCACTGGCAGGATCTTTACTAGCATCCATCACTAGGAGTGATGTGAACTGTGAAATAACATTTTTAAATTTGGAACAACTTAGTGATAAACTGATTTTCATGAGCCGCTATTGCATTACTACATTTTTTACATTACAGTTTTTATAATGCCTCATGCCACTTCTTATACCTAATATAAAACCTGAGTGCTCATAGAGGTTCTGAAAGAAATAATTTGGTTTATGTCTGTAATTGAGTCAGGAATCTTGCCAGTACTAGAGTTGGCCCCTGACATCCCCATGCACAGAAGTCAAACCAAATAGGCAGATTTCAATAATGAGGCAATACTCATAGTGAGGGTCACTTCAAATCAAAGTGTGTGACCCAATTATAGTGGTGGTTGGGCTTCTACAGTGCTGACAAACCTTCTTGAAATAATTCATATGGGGGAGAAAAACAGTCAAGAAAAATGGTTTTCCTGCTGATGTGCCAACACCATAGGGGCAAACTTTTCCTATTACTAATACACTGATAACAAGTACAATATTGTCTAAATAATTGTATAACTAAACCATCTGCTTACTTTTGAAGATCAGAAAACATTTTAATGTGGGCCTAATCCACCCTTAAATGACCAATTAGAAAATGAGATAGAATTAACTTCTGATCTATTGGTGAACAGAAAGAGCTAATTAGCAATAATTAATAATTTACAGTATTCTCTCGTGTCAGCTACTACACATAATCTGGCTGAAAGACTCCACACATGCAGATGCCTCTGTGGCTTTTATTTATCATAATTAAATCTCGATGTAAATTTCACAGAACCCGTGGAGACATGGGTCCCTTCCCCAGGAGACATGGAGGTGGTGATGTAGGTCTCTGCTTCCACACACCTCTGGTTTTTCCACTGTTTTTAAACACATGCAGTTATTCTCATGAAATGGGAAGGATTTATCAATTCTGACTGATCTGGTTAGCCCACAAAATTCTTTTTCATACAAGATGACAGCTGGAAAATAAGATACATGTAGCAGAGCTGAAGATATCTGCCCAAATGGACTGGGCTGAATAAACCAGTGACAGCTCCAGACCAAATCCTGTTAGGATCAAACAGGCTGAAAGCACTGGAGGGGAGACCTCTGCAGTGGCAATGCTTCCAGACCAGGGAGAAAATGTAGCATGCTCACTCTTACCCTTTCCTGGGGGGAAATAGAGCAAGTGTACTTCATTAGAGGTGCAGCAGGACAGAGTGTCCCTGTAGATGCTGACCCTGCACCTACTGCACTTCCATCCCTCTCCCTCCCCAGCCTCTTCACATCCATCCTACAAAAACAAAGAAATTACTGCCCTGTGCACAAATATGCCTTATACAGCTTTCAATCAGCTGCTCTAAAACCAATCACAGACCAGCCATGGGAGCAAACCTCCAGAGCAGGTTGCAGGGCAGCACGTAGCCCTTCTCCCTTGCAGTCATGCTGGTACCAGTATCCAAAATAACTGCTCCAAGTTTTCTGATCTCTGCACTGTCAACACTTGCTTCCCTCTCTGACTCTCCTCCCTAAGGGCCAGAAGTCAGGCTGCATTTTCTTCAAGTGCAAAACAAATGGGTGCCTGAGTAAACAAACAAGTAGCCCCAGCTGTGCCTCAGATTTGAGTGTTGCTGCCTTGCCCCAGGAATGCCACCCTGAGCTTGGGCGTTTGTAATCTGAACAAAACCATGTGCAGTAAACACATCCAGCTGTGCCCTAACTTTGCCAATACCAATCTGCTGCTCCTCTTCCAAGAGGAAGACCAGTCACCAGTGTGATACCACATGTAGCAAATATAATTCTCAGAAAACCTGTTTTGTGGTTGGGTTGTGTGGGGTTTTTTTTGTAAAATCTGGATTTTTGGGGTAACTAGCTTCCAAAATGAGTCTAGAAAGGATGCTGCAAGAATACCTTCATGCTGTAGCATGCTCAACAGCAGCTTCTTCAGGTGGCAGCAGGCCCTTTGGCCACTGTAAGCCTGGAAAATGTCTGTCTGCAGACATACATGCCTTGTTCAAACATGCGTGTGCCAAAGTGAGCTCAGAGGAGAGAGCAGCCCTGCTGTAAGTACAGGCTGGAAGAGCTGGGGTTGTTCATCTGGAGAAGACAATGCTCTGATGAGACATTGCAGCACCTCCCAATACCTTAAGGGGGTTTACCAAAGAGCTGGAGAGGGATTTTTTGCAATGATATGAAGTGACAGGACAAGGAAGGATGGCTTTAAACTGACAGTGTAGGTTTAGATTAGGTAATAGAAAGAATTTCTTTGCTGTTAGGGCGGTGAGGCACTGGTACAGGCTGCCCAGAGGAGTTGTGGATGCCCCATTCCTGGAAGTCTGCAAGGCCAGACTGGATGGGCATTTGAGCAACCTGGTCCAGTGGAAGGTGTTCCCTCCCCATTGTATGGTCTTTAACCAATCCACACCACTTGGTGATTCTGTGGTCCAAAGCAGTTACCCCAAGTAAGCCCAGCTCTAGCAGGAGCTTAGTTTGTGAAACGTGCTGGGTAATGAGCACCAGCAAAGCGGAGAGTTGCCAGCACAGCACCAACTGATGTCTCTCATTTGCCTCCCCACACTTCCACAATCAGCACAGGTTCTCTTCACAAACAAGCTCCACCAGCAGCAGATAGGAATTGTCATTCCTGAGAGTTCCTGCACATTGATAAAGAGGCAATCCAGTGTCATTCCCTACAGAGCAGCAGCTCAGGCAGCCCCTGCAGCCAAGGAAGTTCTTTCTATTCATGGAAGCATACACCACAGATACAAACTGTGTAACACTGAATAGCAATCCCCTACATTAAATCAAAGACAATCTTTAATTTTGTTTAGGACTAAGGCAAGGACATAGCTGTCCTTTCTCTCCATGACTTGAAAGCCCAGATGTGTTATTACAAAGAACACTTGATGGGCAGTTCCAGACTGTGGAGTCACACAGAAATAGACTATTTAAAGTGAATGTTAGGTTTGTGAACTTACTCTTTGCTCTTCTAAGATTTGTCATCTGTGAGAGCTTGTTCACAAACAAAATTGGCACATAGTCTGCAACATCAGACATGCCTCTGTTTCTGGAGAAGCATTTTATTTGGTATAAAAGGCAAGAACTTAAGGGCACATTAGCATAATTGAGAAACAGCTATCAAATAAGCAAGCTTTAGTTTTCAAAGAATCTGGTTGTATTTCACACAATTACTTGAGAAAAGCAACCTGATACTGGCTGATTAGATTGGGTAGCAGCTGCCAGCATGATGTGACCCTTCCAAAACCCCACTTAGGACATTGCCCGTTCTATCAGCTGGTCCCTTCAGAGTGCAGATGGAGCAGCAGGAGGCAGCTGAGAATCACAGTGCTCTAACCCCACCTAGGGGACTGAGCCAGGGCTCAGCTCCTGCAGAGGCATGTGCAGCTGCCAGCTCGGGGCTAGCTGAGAAGGACACTGCCTTTGAATAAAAAGCACTGTTCCAACCCCAAACTCCCACTTTCCCTGCCTTTTCCGTATAACTAATTTGTCACACAGCTCTTAGACCCTATTATACCTGCACTACAGCTCACTCTTTTTGCTTTCAGTTTTCATTAGTTTTACCTCGTGTTGTGCTACTCTGGTCTTCATTTTCCTGGCTTGTTGCCCCCAGTAAGTACTGATTATATATAAACCTAAGTATGTGCTTTACAAAATCAAATACTTTATGAGGGATTAGACTGGTTAAACATGATTGAAACAAACATTATTTTTAAAAAGCCAGTAAACCCCTGAATTTGCTACAATAAGAAAAAGCCACATCAAACGTGGCTTTGAAAATGACACATCCAGCTTCTGTTCACATAAAGATTAGCACTGAGGAATACAGACCATCTCCTTCTTCTTTCTGTTCATCCTAGACTTTTGCAGACCAAGTCCTCCGTGCATGCATGGGCACTGTGGGTCCCACTTTTTCTGAAAAAGGTAGAATTATAGAATGGTTTGTGTTGGAAGGGGCAGGCGGGTCCAGAAAGTGTAATATTGAAGGTGCTTACAAAGCAAGTAAGTTTTTTTGTTTCTTTTTCTTGCCATACACACAGGCAAAATTGCATGCCTATGTATCTACCTCAGCAGGGTTAAAAGCTCCTAGGTTTTGTGACAGCACCACCAGGTGCTCCTGCTTTCCTATGAAATTCTGTCAGGCTGCAAAGCCAAGCAATTAGCAGGCACTGTGAAGCCAGTTTTGAGTCTATCATTATGTAGTATTGATACAATTGCAGTCTCCTTGGCAAACCTTGCACTATAGAGGCTTGTGTCTGCTTCCCTTTCAGTTCCACTACAGAACTGAGTTTTAAATGAAAAAAATTGCTTGAAGACATTGTTGGTAGAACAAATATCTTAGTTCTTATTGGTTCATGATAGCAGTATCTACCCTGTGAAATGCAAGAAAATTTAAGAAGCCTAAAGTGAGAATAAAAAAATATTTTTCTACTATTAATATAATACTACTTTATGGATGTTACAAAGACAGCAAAAATAAGGGAAAAATAATTAACTCTAAACCTACAGTTAAATATAGACACTGAGTTAACATTCTGTGATCTTCTGAAGGACTGTGGAAACAAGACTCAGAATCAAGAACCAACTGCACTGAAAGCAAACTGTGAATCTCTGTCACAGAAGGAAGATGCCTTGTGTGTAAATGTAAAACATTGATTTTCAACACTGTTAGACTGTAACAGAGAACTGGGGCTGAACTGAGGAGTTCAGCAGAGAACCCAAATTCCCACTGACAGGCATTGTAACAAGCACACGGATCTTTCATAGCTTCCAACATAATGGGCCTGCTGCAGCAGAGCAGCATCTTCCCAGTAAAAACACTACTTTGCATTTCAGCATCATCCCAGGGCAAATCTCTCACGTAGCAAGGGATTACATCCTCCAGTGCCCCTCAGGAAGCACAATGCCATAATCCCTTCAGCAGGGATTAGGAGAGAGGCCACCCCATCCAAATAGCTCCTGTTGGAAAGTCAGCAACACAACACAGCCTGCCCAGCTTCCTTACACGATCCCATTGCATCCCACTGTGATTTGCAGCAGTATCTCCCTGCAAAGATCTGACCCAAAATATCCTTCAGGTAACTGCTGATGGGAGCAATGGGCCCTGCATTTTCCCTCTGCACCATACCAGTGTGAAGAAAACCAACCACAGTCTTTCCAAAGATTGCCATGTAATTTGAGCAGATTTACAAGAGATAAACAAAAGGATGTTCATAGCGAACAGAACACAGCAAGCATCTGTTTTCAAGTCACAAAGAAGCTGCTAATGAGCTAACATATCAGGGTGCCTGATGAATTTGGGAGGTGCCAGGGAAAGGTGGGTAATGCATAGGGGATCGATCACCCTGATGCTGTGTGTCTGACTGCTATTTCATTCTGACTCTGAGCAACAGACAGCCAAGATGACAAGTAGCTGTGAATGTAAAATTTTAAATTAAAATTGTATTTAATACCTGTATTTAAAAAATACTAATAATGTTTGTTTAAAAAAAATAGAAAGCTTTCTCTACTACATTTTAAACAGGATTTTGCCCTCGTTGGACTTACTAAAAACCTTGAACCAAAAAATTGCAAAAGCTCTGTACAACTGTCCTGTCAGGAAGGAGTTGAAGCGTGAAAAGAAAAACAAAAAACTTGGTTGTCAAAAACCAGACACCTCAAAATACTTTCTTGGCAGAGAGAAACTCCTACACGTGGATCTGAGCACCCTCTCAGAGGTAATGACTACCTATAACCAGAGATGAGAACTTATCAAGAGTGCTTTTGTGCTTTCAAGAGCTGATTGAGTCACTTATGAGTCACTGACAGCAAAAACTGCAAGGTTACCTCCTTCCTGTGCTCAGCCACTATCCAAACCCCATCCCATAAATGCAGGGAAGGGGAATAAAAACATCTTTATTCTATCCAGTTTATGACCTCTGCCATCTGAGACTGTCTTCCCGGTATTTGTTTCTCAATCCTGAACCTTACAGGGAGCCTTCCTCCCACTCTCTGCCATTGGGAAACTCCTCCCTCCTGTAGCACAGAAGAAGTAGAAGAAGTCTGAAGGTTTGTTATAGTTAATTGTTTTTTATTTGCCCAGCAGAGTACTCAGCACTGGAATCCAAAATTAATCTTACTAAACTTGTCCCAATCAGTTTAATGACTAGTGTAGCATTAAAATACATTAATTCCTTTTTCAAAAATGCAAAAGACAAATTACTTTGCAAAACACTGCATAGTTTTATGGAATAATAAACAAGAATTATTTTATAAACTTATTTTATAAAACTATTTTATTTTTAATTAGTTTAAACTTGTTTTACAAACAAAGGTAAATTATTTTACAAAACAAAAAGCATTTCATTTCTACACACATTAAAATTAATTTATTTATTGTACTCTTTGCCTAAAGCTCATAAATACCAATACCTTTGGTCAAAAAATACTACGTTTTCGCAATCTGATTAGATATTTAACAACAGTAATATTATCTCTACTATGACAGTATAGGAAATAAGGCAGAGAATGAGAGAGAGAACAAAAGAGATGTTCCCTGCCCTAATGAGTTTCTAATGTGGTTCACCATTCATTTGCTTAGGCAAAGCAGGGCAGTTGGTTGCATGCTCCCACTCTGGAGCCAGGTTTGATGCTCCCCTGTGGCCGGCCCAGGTGGATTCTCCTTTCTCGGGCTCGAGCACTCACTGGTTCAGCTCCTCTGTCAATCCATCTGTGGAACCACTGTTGGGGGTTGGGGGAGTTTTTACTCTTTCCCATGGTGGAGAAATTTTTCCCATTAGCATGTTAAAGGAACCTGGCCGGGGCAACTCCCTGGTTTCCAATCACAGTAATTTCACGACCATAAAGCACACCGGACTATAAGGCGCACCTTTTTTTAGCTGCGAAGACCCGTGCCGCGCGCAACAAAGTAACGTATTAGTAATGGAAACCCGCGATCGTTTACTGCCACGTGCTCAATTTGCAAACATTTTTCACAGATTGGTGTAGCCCTTAAATGCAGCCCCAAGGGTCCTCCCTGTGCACAGGGCCCGGCACTCCCGCCCACCCCCAGTGCTGGCTGGCAAGGCAGGGCTCGGGGTGGCAGCGGTTCGGGGCCAGCACTGCTTACGGGGCCATGGTGGTGCTGTTTATGGGGCCAGTGATGCTGCTTTTCAGTGCTTTCCTATGGCACTTTCTTGCAGCTTTTCAGCGCTTTCCTATGGCACTCTCTCACCGCTTCTCGGCACTTTCCCGCGGCGCTTCTTGGCGCTTCCCCGCGGCCGCGCCGCTTCCCCCCGCTTCTCCCCGGCCAGTGGCTGCACCGGTTCCTGGTTTCCCCCACCCGGCGGACGTGGCTCCCGACAGTTCCCGACTCCCCCCACACGGCCGCAGCTCCCACAGGTCCGGCTCAGCTCGCAGATCGCACTTCCGAGTTAGCAAATTTCCAAACTTTGCACATCAGATAAGGCGCACCAGACTACAAGGCGCACTTCCGAATTCAGGGGACAAATTTAGTAAAAAGGGTGTGCCTTATAGTCATGAAATTACTGTACTCAAGACAAAAGAGGGGGTGGGGGTGAATAGCTGTAAGTAGCTTTGTCCTTGCAAGGGGCCACTCGCTCTTGCCGGCTTGAATGCGGAGGAGAGAGGTTCTTTTTTCTCCGTGGTGTGACCAGGCCCTGCACTCCGACACTGCTACAGCTTCCTGCTTCTGAGAACAGTGCTGAGAACCGGGACACAAACAGTGAGCGGAGGTTTCTTTTCCTTCACCCTTCTCCCACCTGGGGACCACTCTGCCACCTCGCCTGCCTGCTCCTGCAGCTGCTGCGACTGAGGCTGCCCCGCTCCACTAGGACTGTGAGGAGGAGGAGGGCATCTGTGACTAGGAAAAAAAGACTGAGACTGAGTTTCATTCTGTTTTGTCACTGATTTTTCATACCTGATGTTGTTCTTGTTTGTCTTGTAGACATATCAGTAAAGAACTATTATTCCTAAACCCATACCTTTTGCCTGAGAAACCCTTAATTTCCAAATCATAGCAAACTGGGAGGGAGGGATTGTTCACTCTCCATTTTGGGAAAAAGCTCTTGCCTTTTTCTTTTCTGGAAATACTGTCCTCTAAACCAGGACAACCACAAACAGCTGGCCACATCTGCATCGTGCTATGCCCACCGCACCACCCCAGCACGCTGCTCCTCCAAGCCCTCCAAGTAACTTCAGCTTACCTCAGCACAGAGGTCTAAAACAGGCCAGAAGAAGAGAGTTTGAAAAACACCGTGTCTTCTGCTGGGGGTGGGAAGGATTGCTGCTGGCAAGGTGATGGGCAGGGAGAGCCATGGAATTGACACACCCCCCCGCTGCACACAAGAGATGCCAAAGCAGCCACCCCAGCAAGCCATGGCTCTGGAGATGTTTGTGGGGGTTACTTCATCCCCTGCAATTGTTTTATAACCTCCAGGCCGAATTCTATCACATAAAATCAATTAATTCTGCATTTAGTTTTGGCATAAGTGATCTGATATCTGGTTTACAAACAGATTTTTCTATCCAAGCTGTGAAACTAAATTAAGAAAAAGTAGTACAACAAAAATGTTTACAGACACCTGCATCTGAGATGGTCATTTAAGACTCCTTTTATAGTTGCTGGGCAGAAGCAGTCCATGATTCATCACATCCTAAATATAACTGGCTAGAGAGGTATGGATAAATGGTGTTAAAGGATAAGAAATAACCATTCTTCATATACATTTTTGTGCAGCACAGAAAAAAACACAATGTTCATTGTATATTCAGTATAGTAATGTTTTCCAAGAGTTACAAGAAAAACAAGTCTTCCCTAAATTAATACAGGTTTTTTCTATTTTCTTTTTTCTTTCTTTTTTTTTTTTTTTTCCAGTTAGAGGAATGTAGTGGACATCAGTGTAAAAAGATAGAATTAATTAGGGCTGTCATTTATATGTATTTACACCATCCTAACTGGTATTGTTCTTGCTTTATGTATCTGGATCTGGCTTCTGCTGCAGCAGGGAAAAGTGGGGGAGCAGAGCTGGCTCTGCTGTCACCTTCTGCCAATACACGTGAGCATGGATTCCAGCTCCCACCCAGACTCCCACACTCCAGACAGAGATACGGGACACTAAAGAAGCAATGAGCAAGGAAACCATCAAACTCCTCTCACTTTCAGCTCTTTACTGAAAGCTCCAAAAGCAAGTGTGAAAGCATCATCATGACAGAGGCAAAGCAGATGTTCAATACACAAGGCTTCAGCTAAACCAGCAGACTCCAGGAGGAGAAAACAATAGCAAGAGGTAAGAGGTTAAAAACTCCTCTCCTGCCTGTTCTCAGCTGCACACAGGCATTAATTACTTCTTGCAGGTTGCCAAGCTGTTGCACTCTGCCTCCTGCACTTGCAAAAGCCTGTTTAACCCAATGCCCTTATCCAGTCCCACCTACTCCTTATATCCAGGAAAACACATGCTTCTTTATGAGACACAATTTTAGCATCCTGCTACCTGTAACCTGGTGACTCCCTCTACTGAGTTCTATAGATACACCTGTAGGCACACAGGACATCAGGCTGGATCACAGGAATTTGTAGCATTATTGTCCTGCAGGAAATCCCAGATCCATACTCTGTACTGATGGCATGCAGATTAGGAGATGGAGTTTGAGTTGTTTTCTGTGGAATCTGAAATACCTGAAATCTGAGATCTCTGAGCCATCTAGAAAGAGTTATGGCAGAGAACATTCTCTTGTAGCAGCTCTGGCAGGTGTTAGTGGAGTGAATTTTGCAATCTGACATTGAAAGTCAGTTCCTCACCTATCAAAACCAAAATTACTCAAATCTTGTAACATCCCGAGCCTGCTGTCATGCTTATCTCAGTTGCTGGGTTTTTTAAGGGTATCTGAACAAGCTGAGTCCTCAATGAAAGGCTGCTCTTCTTACTACTCCTAATGCACACAGGTAGCAGAGGGCTTCAAAGCACAAGAAGTACAAAGCTTGTCCTGGTTTCAGCTGGGATAGAATTAATTTTCTTCCTAGAAGCTATGTTTTGGATTTAGGATGAGAATAATGTTGAGAAAAATGCTGATAACACACTGACATTTTAGTTGTTGGTAAGTACTGCTTACTCTATGTCAAGGATTTTCCAGCTGCTCACTCTGCCCTGCCAGTGGGAGGAGGCTGGGGGTGTGCAAGAAAATGGAAGGAGATACAGCCAGGACAGCTGAACCCAACTGGCCAGAGAATCATTCCATACCATATGGCATCATGCTGAATAATAAAACTGGGGAAGTTGGCCAGGAGAGACCAATCCCTGCTCAGGGACTGGCTGGGCATCATTCAGCAAGTGATGAGCAACTGCAGCGTGCATCGCTTGTTTTGCATATTCTTTTATTTCTAGTAGTAGTAGTAGTAGTAGTAGTAGTAGTAGTAGTAGTAGTAGTAGTGTTTTCCCTTTCTGTCCAATTAAACTATCTTTATCTCAACCCATCACTTTCACATTTTTTTCCATATGTCAGGGTGGTGTTTAGTTGCCTGCCCAGTTAAATCACTGCACAGCTGTACTGCTAGAAAACTGATAAGCAAGGGAAGTGCATTTATCAATGGACCCAGCAGAGAGAAGCTGTATCTTTTGAGTTTTAACAGAGACCATTCTTTTTGCAAGAGCAGGCACGCTCCAGCTGTCCTCACTGGTGACACTGTGACAATGAGAAGAAAAACAAAGAAAATGGATATTTCTGAGTGTTTCTCCATGGACACACATTCTATTTAAACACTCATGCAGCTAACTGCATGTAAGGTTGCCTCCATTTAGCACTTTAGTTATAGCAAAATGTTGGTTGCTAGATGAAGATTTGACAAACAAAAGGCCCCAGGTGATAAACCTTTTGATCTCATTCTCTTTTCCTAAGGAAAAGAGGTTGCCAGTAAACAGTGATCTGATTATTTGCTTCTTGTCTGATCAAGGAAGGGCAGTGGAACAAAGGATTCAGTGTTCTGGTGAGTCCTGGCCTCAGGTGAGAGCCACCTTGGCAATGCCTCAGCAAGGACTGAGATAGCCTAACTCTTTTCTGGAAAGGAGCCAGAAGCAAAAGTGACAATTATATCCATGTACCAGACTGATGGGAATCAGCTGCCACTTGTAATATAAGTACAGAACAAAACAGAAGCACTGTGGTAGTCCAACCTGCTCCTGGAGAAGGAGGAGTTCTCTGTGTACCTGGGCATTTTTCCAACCAGGCCTTTTTCTATGTAGGCTTTGTCTCAGTTAGCCATGCTTATCTTACTTTAGGACTGGATCACAGCAACAGAAGGCTACAAAATTGCTCTCAGGCCATGGTATGAAAATCTGCTCAACTGAGATCCAGGGTGGCCTCCAAACTTTTCCCAAGGTGACCCCATGGACCTGAATTTCTCTTCTAGAATTGAATTACACCTGTGTCTTTCACCCCTCTGCCCTAGGACACTCTCCAAGTCTCAGATAAAATCCAAGACACTAATTTTTACTCAAAACATCCAGAATGGTCTTTGGGACCTTGTGGGCTACCAAAGAACTTGTGATTCTTTTCTCTCAATGCAGTCTTATTTAAAATTGGCAGCAGCTTTTGGACTAGAAACCCACCTCTGCTGTAAAAGGACATTGCCTACAGTGAGCTCCATTAGGTGGTATAAGCATTACCCTTCAGGGGACTTTTATCACCAAAGCTGGGCTGAGGATCAAGGAAAGTTGTTCTTTACTTAGTAGGTCATGTTTCTTCTGTTCACTCTAGCCTATTGTTTTGAGGTTCTGCTCTGGATACCATGCACGTAAGAGCAAAGTAATTTTCTATTAGCCTTTGAAGAGAATAGGGAACAACACCTTCAAAGATGAGGAAAATTACCCAAAATATGTAGCAGCCTGGCCAAGGATGGATGTTGGTGCCTGCCACCGTGGCTGTTGCTGTTTGCTCCAAGAGGCAATGGCCCCTTGTTCTGATACAGCACCTCCTCTTCCCCATGGCCTCCAAGATTGTACACACTTTGCTGTGTGCAGACACAAACACATCCCCCACTGCCAGTGTGTGTCTTCAGGAAGGAAAATTAAATGGGTACACATGATGAGTAAAGCATCAGGTTACTGAAAATCATGGTGTGTCCCTTGAAAATCAAAACACAAGGCATGACCCTGTGACACCTCTCCTTTATATTAAAGAGATGTATAGAAGTGGTGAAGAATGAAAAACCTCTCTTTAGCTCTGGGGCTATGGGCTTCTCTGGAACTTAGAAACACAGCCCATTAGGTCATGCTCACTGCAAACAAAGGCACACAATGCACTGTTGTTTCTTACAGACCCTGTTCTCTTTGTGCTGTAGTGAGATTGCAAAGATCAAAGAGATGCAAAACACATGGGGTATATAAACATATTACTACACTAATGCAATGCAAACAGTGCACGTGGAAAGAACAGTTTACCTTACTTCACTTTCTTCTGCTTTCAGAATAAACATCACATCAGCATGGTCACTGGTTGGTGTAGGAGCAGTCCTCTTGTTGTGTCTCCTGTGATAACTTCTGTGGTCATGTAGGCAAATACACTAACACGTAGGGTGGTACACCAAGAAAGCCACTGGAGAGATTCCCCTTGTGCTTTGGTGGGACATGGGTGAACATTTTTAACTGAACCAGGTCAAACTTTCAGGGAAGTGCTGACACGAAGGAGACATTCCCATCTCCACCATGTTTGCAATTCTCATCTCAAAGACAATGTGCAGAGGATAGGGATGGGAATAGCATGGGAATGGGGATGGGATCCAAGTTGTTCTGTGTTCTCAGAGCAAAAGTGACAATTTCTACTAGAGCCTCAGGTTAGAAAAGATGAAAGTGACTTTTCCCATAGTGATATCCCATAGACCCAGGCTGCTTTAGTACAGTAGTCTTCTCATCTTATTGACTGCCATGCACTCCTTTAGTCTCTAGCATCAGCTCCTTCATACCCCTGCTTATAGATCTCAAAGTACTTTATTATTGGAGGAAAATACATCAGAATTCCTCTAGGAAATAAGGATAATATTGGGTGCATTTACCAAGAGAGGGGTTCTTTGCATACTGTAATCACAGTGAGGGGGAAATGAGAACAAGGAATGGTTTGGGCAGGTCCTGTCTCACTCTAAGGTGACAGGACTTAGGACCCCTCAAATACCTCTCTCTTGTTTTATATCAGACTTTATGAAGGCTGAAACAAAGATAAAATTTTGTGACATTTTCACTAAAATCTTTCTTCAGCTTAATTATAATGCTGAGTTTTCATCATATAAACCAAATAACCTGGGATGTAAGTGAAACTATTTCCATTTAAAAGAATGGAGAAGTACCTGTAAAATCAGATGATTGGCTACCCTCTGGTAAAAGCAGACAGGTGAGATGTCACAGAAACAAATGAATAGTCTCCCTTTAATGCAGAAGAATCCTTTCAGAAGGCTCAATACAGAAAGCTGTAATGTGCTGTAAACATCATGAGAAACAAGAGGCACTATGTGGTTAGATCCTTCTGTGAGAACAAAGCCTGTGTTCTCTTGCAGTGGCATCTTTTTGTTCTCTTACACATTTGTCAGTCACCCACATTCCTTCAGCATTGACATGTGCACAGGTAAATCTAGATTGTCCAAGAGACTACTTCAACATTCCTGAGAGCACCCTGCTGAATGCAGTAGGGATGGACAGAAACAGGATTCAAAGCAGATGCTTCTAATCTAAACATAGAATTCTACAGGTGTACAAATCAAATTTAATTTCAGTATCAAGTGAAATGCCTGAGTCCTTCTGGGTCCAAACCTTAATGGTACAGCAGTCTGCTTTGCCTGTAGGATCTCTGATGGTGAAGCATCTTGCAACACACAAACATTTGTAGAATGCAAAAATTATATCCCTGTTACTCTTTCATATCACACTTCAAACTGAAGTCTGTAGTTAAGCCATAAGGAATCTACATGTGCATCAATATGACGCATCAGAGCTGAAAATAAATAAGCACTGGTTAGGATCTCTGGTTTCATCTGAAGAGCAGCAAAAATGAGCAAGTGATGAAGTTTGTTGCCCACCTCTCACTTGTATTCTGTCAAACCAGTCCTGACTTCATATTGGGCTCTCATTCAGTCTTGAAGCTGAGAGGGTCAGATTCAGACTGCTACACGGAAGTGACAGTAGATTCACTATAACACAAGACAACATGTTGCTAGTCCCAAAGTTGCCTTTTATTTATGCAACTTCAGATAAACCATTTGAAATTACCCCGTGTATTCCTAAGTTTTAACCTAAGGGTTAAAAAGTGACAGTTTCATCTGAACTCATGAAATCTATTATATTTGTTTGCTCATTTTGCACATATTTTTGTGGCAGCATTAAAGCTGCTAGACCCTGCCAAATATGCAAAAGCAGCAGAGCAGAGTACACCTGTGCAGTAAGTGTACTGTCCCAGCATGATTTAAAACACAGATCCCAATATAGACCAAGAGAGATGGACATGACATACAGAAACTTAGCTATTTTTAAAAGTCTTGCTCCAGCTGCTGGCTTCATAGCACATGCTGTGGACTAGACCAATAAGAAGCAGAAATTTGCATAAGTGCTAATGACACTTTATATACTCCAAAACCACTTGTGAAATCCACAGAATACACGGATGTTGACAGGACAATGCAAGCAGCATGCGGCTGAACAATATCCCAAGCAACCAGAAATTTTTGGCAGCCTGCACATACTACAGTAGTTAACATCAGAGGGGAAAAAAGCAAACTACTTTCTATTTGTTCAGTACAACACCCTGCCTTTTTTAAGTAGCATTTGCAAAATAAATGAAGTTATTAATGAGAAAACACACAGGATATGGCCTAGATAACAGCCTTTCTGAAGTATCTGATGTCTCATAAAAGGTGTACCTAGAGATATCTGGGTTACTTTGTGGGTTTGGCTTGTGGGCCTGATTGAGGATATGGGGCCAAGATATGATGTGCTGCTGTCTCATGGCTTTTCTGTGCAGAGCCAGCAGAGCCACAAGCAGCACTGCTCAAGTATTAAGACAAATTACAAGGTGTCGGGGCACAGGGAGGAGCTGAACAGTAGTTAGGTCTGTCTCTGCATTCCCCAGGTAGATGTGAGCATGGAATATGAGATGCCAGCACTCTCACACCAAGCTCACTGCCCCCTCCAGGACCTACACATCTGCCAGAGGAAAGCAGATATCCTCAAGGGCAGCTTAAAACAATTCAGATCCCCTTGCAGTTCACTGGGATCAAGCAGGTGAACAAGCCATAGCACCAGATGAGGGAGTGCTCTGAGACAGCCAAGGATCAAATCTTAATTTTCAGAGAAGCAGCTGTTCAGAAAATTAGGAATGGAGATTTGTCCATCTCCATTTCTATCACTGTCATGAGGAAAGGGGAAATAAAGAGAATTTCTTCTATTTGGCTTTTAGAGACACTTATCTTCTAGAAGCTCTTACATTCTTTGGGTATGACTAGCTTTAGGTAAAGCAAGAAGATACATCATTCAGTTCTACATTTCGCTTTCCTTCCCCGCCCAACCCCAGCCTGACTACCCACGATCCCAAAAGGCCACCAAAAGAGAAAACCACATACATACCTTTTGTTTCATGATGCTACTTTTTTGTTAAGCATCAACACCCACCAGACCACGTTAACCTCCCCAAGCAGCTGAGCTGGCCAGCAGTTCATCAAGAGGGAAATGAGAGCAAGATGTGGAGGTTGATCCATAGCAGAAATGTGACAAGTAGACACATCAACCACTACAGTAAAAGAAATAAATCAAGCATTTTAAACTGTAAAAAGCCTATTCAGATGCCTAAATAGCACATGTAGCTTCCCACAGCCAGGAGACACTGTTTTAAGAGTCCACAGCTCAGCCCGTTGAAAGGGTAGGACAGTTGTGAGAGTTTGTCAAGTTCTAAGACCATTGGTTATGAAAGAAGGTTGGCTAAAACCACTTCTGCCCTTGAGGCAATGTTTGGAGAAAGATTTTTCCCAAAGTATGTCACAAGTCATTACCCATTGCAAGGAAAGCAGCTTGTGCCTCTGCCTCACACACCTACAAGAGAAGGAGTGAGATTCATCTTTCTTCTCAAACACTGGAGATGTACCTTAACTTGTTCCTTAGTGCCCCAATGGTCCTATTGATGATACTTAACCCAGCTGAAAGGATCATGTATCTTGTTTCTGTGCTCAGGGTAAAATTATTCCAGATGTGAAATCCAAGAGGAATCCTCTGTTATACCCTGTCCTGGTCAGGTCACTGGGGCTGCCAGTGAGGCTGCGGCAAACTTTTTAACTAACACATTTCTTTTACAGCCATGGTGATGTCCTTGCTTTCTTCTGCTCTCTTTTGGTTACTTACCTAGGAAAAAGCTTATGGGGCCTTTCTGGCTTGTTTCTGCAGCTTTTAGCCATGGGAACATTTTCAGACTATGGCACAGTCTATGCCTGTGACCAAAAGAGTCTCCTTTCGTGTTCTGTTGTGAAGTGCCTTGCATTTCTCAAATGCTGTAGGCAATGCAGTTCAAAGCACTTCAGTAACTTTATAAAAAAACCCCACCACTTTGGTGACATTTCCTTATCTTCTCCATCTCACTCACACAACTTGCAGTGCTGGTGCCTTTGGGCTCCTCCAGAATGCCCCTCTCCTTGACTCTGAGCAGAAGACCAGATTTAATCCCCTCTGCATCAATCCCATAAAAAATTCTTTACTAAAAGCGCAGCAGTTCCTGTGGAATAATTATCACCTTATTAAATACCTCAGTAGTGGCAACAAAAATGACTCAACTGTAAAGACTGCACAAAAAAACATTCCCCACCACAGACACCCTAACAGACAGTGTAGTGAACCTGTTGTTTTTTATTATTAAGGATTTTCATTAATATGCTTTATCAGAGCCTGAACTCAGGATAAATTCTGCTCTAATTAACCCGACAAATTTTTTCACAGCACAGACTTACTGTCTCTGTTCATAGTCTGGCTCTATGATTCTTTATTCTCAGATAATACATCAGTGGGACTATTTGGAGATATGTGATACAATAATCTTCACCACTAAATAGCAAACTCACAGCCTAAAATCTCAGCCTTAAAAACTGATGATATGTTCCAGATCAGGCTGGGGTCTCCAACAAGATACTGCCCTAAAACACTATTCTCTCTTTTGTATTCAACTTGCACTTACCCCAGAACTCTTGCAAAATACAACCAAAATTCCCAGCAAACATCCATATATTAACTTATCTCCTCTCAGCTCTCCTGCTCTAAAGTAACAAGACATTAAAGAAGACATCCTCAGGTCTGTACACGCTTGAGGAGCAGCATGGGAATGACAGAGAAGGGAAACCAACAATAAGGCAAGCAAAACATAACTGGGGACTGGAAGTGAAATAAAAATGTGCAGAGCTCTGCCTTAATTTCAGGAGGCCATTCCTATTCAGAAGTAGATATAAGAATGAGCATGAGCATGACTGTGAATCTATGTTTTCTGGTTTCAGTTTGGGCTAGAGTCAGCAGTTCCAAGAACATTCTCTGTTTGTTCCCATTTAACAATTCAAAATGTCTACCTGTGCTTTCCCACAACTGCATGCCCTTTTTTTTTTTATTTCAGTATAATTTTTTTCATTTTGAATCCAACTTTGCCTCTAGGACATTTTGCTGTATTTCATGTAGTCCTGTTGTGCTTGCTTCAAATAAATCAATCATCTTCATACCACACAAAGTTATTTGGCAGCATTACAAATGCACTGAAATATATTCACAATCCGATAATCTATGCTTTCTATTTGCATTCATCTTTCTGGCTTCTGCTTAAAAGCAAGATGGCCAATTTCCAGTCACAGGCATTCATATGATCAGGATCTCAGAGCCACAGCTTAGGCATTCCTAATGTTTTGTGTTCTCCTGGACTGAGCTTCTCATAATCCAAAATAGCAACAGTGCCTTTTACATCAAGGGGAAACTCAAGGATGCAAATGCAGAATTTTCTTCCATAATGCATACAGCACACCCATGAATTTGTTAATTTCAAAAGATGTTCTGATAAATGGAGAAAAAATCAAGTTTCAAATCTAGGGCCATTTTTCATAGTTATTAAAAGAATATTACAAAAATATTGAGCATTCCTAAAATAAAGTCCAGTTTTAAATTTGTTGCAAAAATTAAAGCCATGCAGTTATAAGGACCTAAATTCATTGAAGGAATTAAAAAAAGTATTTACTGCTTTAGAGAAAAATTTTCGATTAAAAGGCGGTCATAGCTTCTCAGTGCTTCCTGAACACATTGAGCACCTTTAGCACCAGCAGTGAGAAATCCCTGCAGCTCTCAAAGCACTCCTGAAAAACAGGTTCCCCTTTTTCATCTCAGATAATCCTTGGGGTGAGACTCTCAGGAACACCTGTCATTGTGTCAAAATTAAGCTTAAGTATTTAGCTCAAGAACATAAAAAAAAAAAATCTGCAGAATGCAAAGAAGACATAGAAATTCTGGCCTGGGCTATTGTTTTTTAAATGACCACACAGAAGAAAATACATAATTATTTGTTATGTTAAACTGAGATGGTTTCATAAACCAAACTGGTTACAGGCAAGTTATTCAAATAATGACTTTTTTTACTGATTAAAAACAGGCTGTTATACTTGGATCCTGCATTATCTTTAGTTAAACACCATTTAAATCCCCATTAAGTCACTGTTCTCATCAACAGATTTTAGATTGAGTCAGCTCTGTGCACCCTACAAAGGGTTATTTACTCTCTTAAAACAAACACCATTTTATATGACTGTTGGATAGAAAGCTGTGTGAGTTTAATCAGGTGTAACTCACTCAGGAGTCACCGAACAAATGGTACCCAATATTTGTCAGAAAAATATTTACATCAGTTTCCCCAACTCAGTGTTCAGTGTTTCCCATCCGGAAAATGAGTGAAAAAATGTTTCCCCCTCAGGCAGGAGTAAGATGTCGTCAGTTTAAGCTCTACTTACAAAAGTTAAATGTGATAATGATACAATATCAATCACCTTAGGGGTAAAAGCAAGGTCTGTAGCTCTGAGCTCTTCCTGGCTGGGCAGGAATCTTCAGAAATGCTTTCTCAATACAGAGCACCAAGCCATACAGAAGGTGAGTAAAGGGAGGGGTAAGCCATCTCTTGTGCAGTAATCAGTGTTAGCACAAGCTTAGGGAAAACAGCTTCTGGCCCTCGGTCTTCTGTTGTTGCTCAGTTGAAAACAACCATGAACAACAGTGAAAAAAGCTGTAGGTAAAAACATAGATATAGCACTACATGCTGAATACCAAAATAAACATAATCTCATTTTGACATTTAAGGGGGGAAAAAGGAATCCAGCCACATTCAAATTCTCTGCAGGTCAAGAGAATGTTTGTTTTTTGATTTTGCTTGAAATGACATCTTTCCAACACCCAACTTTAATAAATGCACCTTTTCATATAGAAAATAACTCAGCACAGTCTCTCCTATGAAAATATTTTTCTCCTCACAGAACCAGGTTTCATGCCTAACCTCGGATGGTCTGACTACTTTGAGAACAATCAGCCACTTATTTATTGAACAAACATGAAAAGACATTCATTCTCTTTAAAAAGAAGTTTTCTTCAGCCTTCGTAACACAGAAAACAGAATTAAAAAATAGGATTGTTTTTGCACTACTTCCATTAATTTTATTGAGTGTCAATCTATATAATTAATATAAAGTTACTTCATTCTATGGAGATCAAGATACCTTCCAGTATAAAATTCCCTGAGATACAATATGCAATTTAAGCAATCACATAATTCTCTATTCTATTTACATCATCATCAAAAAGTAATGGTAATTCTTCACCTTATAAAACCCAGAAGATAATGATCTTCCTTTCTCTCCCTCCACCCCAATATTTTAAGGCATGGAATAAAAGCTTTTTCAAAATGTATTGCAGGAAACTTTTCTACTTAAAATAGAGACTAGCTTTCCCCAATTTTTACAGCTGGATTGTATACATCATCTGCAATACCTTGTAGAGGCTGGTACCCAATGCACAAACCAGTTCATTCAGGCAAACTTTACATTTATCATTGAACTAGAGCTCTACAAAGTGCATTACCAAAGCTGGTCCTTAACCTGTAACAGTACACTATTAGCTTGTGGTGTGGATGACACCAAAAACCAGAGATTTATAGAAATTCTGTAACATTGACTTCAGCTATAGGCCTGGGCTGAGTTTCCTCCCAAACGGAGAGCCACAAATTTGCAACACCCATGCAAGAATAATGAAATTAGAAAAGGTTTCTCTTCTCCCAATGCAAGTGCTCTGCAATAATTATTACAAATCTGCAGTTTTCATCGTACAGTTCTTGAAAATCCTCAGTGCACAATTTGCAAACACTGTGCTATTGTGATCACTTTACAAAAAGGGTGCTTTAATTGCTTTGTAGATCTTTTCTTAATTTTACAAAAAATACTTCCTCAGAGATTTCAACTCCTTTTTTCAGAAAGGCTGAGGAAAAAAATTAACATTTGTGATCTCAGGAAATTCCCATGCTCCTGAAGCCTGATCATCTGCATATGGCATTACTAATGATTACACAGAAGAGCTGTGTGCCTGGAAACTTTTGCAAAGTGCTAAAAAAAATTAGAAGGACTGAAAAAAATGCACTAGTTTCAGAAGACTGAAAAAAGTAGTGCAATCTTAAGTATTATTTCATCACTTTTAAGATTGGGGTTTTGTATACAGTTATGTGAACTCTGATAAAAACTGAACAGAAAAAAAATATTATAAATTCAAAGGAAAAGAGGGACCCTATCATCCTGACACTTAGGTATTACTGTTAATGCCATACTTAGATTAGAGTTTTAAAAATATCAAACCCAGTATTATGGGGGTAGTACAGGATACAGATGACCATGCCATGAAGAACACTCTTTTACTTTAAACAATCACTTCATACCTCTTTAAGTGAAAGTGCAACATTAGGAATCATTCCTACTATATCCCACATTGCATAGATTGTTTTCACTCCCTTCCCAATAAATATTCTACAGCAACTCTGGCACTGACAACAATAAGGTTCATCAAGTACTTTCAGCCAACCCTCCTTGCAGAAAAGCAGAAGGAAATAATTGCAGAAGCCTGCACGATCTGAAGTGGTAAAACCGTGCAAATTATTAATTAATTAATTTCATTATTAATAGGGTTTGGTTTTTTTTTCAATAATCCTTGGCACCATGCTTACCTAATCATAGAGAACATCTAACTAGAAATAAATTACAGTACACTGCCAGCTCATACATCTTAAAAGCCCTCATCCAGCATCCCATACTGCTTAAATCAAATCGAATCCTTTCCTAACCTAAATATGACTCACAAATGCCACTGAGGTTGCCTGTTCTGATGCCCATCTTTTATTTGCAACTGACTTTCTTCTTTTCCCACCCTTCTGTGCCCATGGTTTTATTCTGAATGAAGTCTCTGAGTAACTCCATGTATCAAAAAGCAGCAGAATGAATACCTTATTCATTTGGGCAGGTCTCTTGTAGATTGTTGTTTTTTGTCACCAAACTTCATAGCTGCAAAAGACAGGCAGGCTGAGCTTGGCGAGGATGTGCAATTGTAAATGAAGTTTCTTTCTGGCTTTGGCTGAGCAAGATTACATGTAACCAAAAAGTAACCACATATCCACTACTAGGATGGCTCCAGCAAAATGTTGGAGTCTAAAAGGAAGTAACTACTGTAAATGTTCCTGACAGGCACTGAGCAAAGGGAGTTCTACCTTAAGAACCTATTTATTGATTTAAAAAATGAGCCAGAAAAAGACTGCAAAACCAAAGGAAGAGAAAATAGCAAATCTTCCCCTTTTTATATTCTTTCCTCACGCAATCTGTATTTTAACCACAGTGTAGATTTTATCCTCTACAGTAATTTTCTTTTTGAATGAAGTGATTTGGGAGTTTGGGGATATTTTGGTAATTATTATTTTAAAAACAACAAAACAGTATTCTGACTAGTCTGTCCCCCAGCAGAGTTTTTAAAAATGCATGCCATAAACCAAAAGAGTTGCTACACAACAACGTCTACTGAGAGTTGAGAGAAAAGTTAGTCTTTCTGTATATATATTCAATACAGTAATAAAACCCCTGCCATTCTGAGCCTTTCCCTGCATTTTCCTGTATGGCAATTATTTTGCAGAGAAAAATGTGCAGATACCTGTAAACATTTTCTAATTCCTGAATAAAGGGAGGGTGGAAGTGTTTCAACTTTCTTCCCTATAGTCTGTTTTCCTGTACTTGAAGTTCTACTCTACTTCCATACAGGATAAATACACCTATGGTTCCAGCAGGTAGTAGGAAAAATACTTTACATCATCTGAGCTGTTTGTCCACTCAGATTCAGCCCCCTCCATACACTTTTTCCAAAGCTGAACAATTATTTGGTTCAAAGCATTATTAACGGGCTGCTGGAATTTCAAGCATTGCTAAAAGGTGCTACTGTATCATAAGATTTGTACATTCAACACTTGCGGCTCTGAATTTGTCTGTAAATAGCTTTCACACACACAAAAAACAGTTTAAAACATTCACTTTTGTCTTAGTTTTACAGAAAACCAGCACTGATCATGTATCCTCTGTGAGAAGAGGAAAGTTTCACGGTCCAGGAAGTTGTCATAGCTGCCAAAATTGGTTTCAGCTGTACAGCTGAGGAATTTGGCATCAGATATTTATGTTGAGCTGTGCAGAACTTTGAAACGTCTGTAACTGTACAGCTTTTGGAAACTTAACTTTGCTCTTTAGGAATCGTCTGGCATAATGTCTCTTCGTATCTTCATATTATCTCTTTAATAAAAATCTTCCTTTTTTAGGTTTTTCACAGCTTGTTTTCCGGTACCTGTATGTTTCTCCAACTGATGCCAGTCCTGCGTGGCTAATGCCGACTACCTGGGCTAACGATCTCTGTGAGACCCATCCTTCCCGACACCTTGGCGCTTGGCCCAGGTTGTCCAGGCAAGCCTCACCCACCAGGAGCATCAGCTTTCGAACCAGCTGGCCAGATTTCCAACAGTCTTGATTTGATTCCCAGCTGCCCTAACAGCCTCGCAGACCTTGCAGAAATGCTCGTCCCAGAACGAGGTGACGTGGACTTCGTACTTCTTCCTCCAGGCAAAGTAGCGCCTGTAGTTGGGTTTGTTCTTATCGAGGAATTTCAGGTAGGTGGCCAGCAGCCGGGGGCTGGGGAAGTCGTCGACGTGGATGAAGGAATCGGGGGGGATGAAGCGCTCGTAGTTGGCCCTGCGCGGTCCGAGGACGACGGGCACGGCGCTGGCGGAGAAAGCGTTTCTCCAGAGCTTCTCGGTGATGTAGTCGGTGTGCTGGGAGTTCTCGAAGGCCAGGTAGAACTTGTAGGCTGAGACGGTCTCCACCAGGCCGCCCTCGGCCAGCGCCATGCCCCGCGCCCCGTACACGTCGATGGGCAGGTGCTCCTTCAGCTGGCGGTAGTAGCGCACCCGGGCGTGCTCCTCGTTCCAGTTGCTGATGACCCAGGCCACCAGCCGCGTCTTGCGGGGCAGGACGAAGGGCCGTGGCGCCGGCGGGACGTAGAGGTACCCGTAGGGGACGAACACGTCGGAGTCGCGGCGGTAGGACATGGTCCAGTTGAAGAGCCCGCCCAGCCCCCGCAGGCCGGGCGAGTGCGACGGCGACTCGAAGTTCATCCACACCCAGCGCTGGCGCGGGGGCCGCGGCGGGGACCCTCGGGGCAGCCCCTCGGCGCCGTGCCGCGCCAGGTCGCGGTGGTGGAACAGCACCGCCTGCGCCTCGCCGAACCGGCCGCGGTCGGCGCTCAGCCGGCAGCCGCTGATGTTGTAGCGCCGCCGGCAGTCGGGCAAGCGCCGCGGGCGGCCGAAGGGCTCCCACCACAGCAGCACGGTCACCGCCTCGCCGTCCGCCCGCGCCGGCTCGGGCAGCGCCGAGTACAGGGCGAGCGCGGCGGCGGCGCCCAGCAGCCCGGCCGCCAGCGCCCACCGCCGCCAGCGCAGCCGCCGCCGCCAGCGCCGCCAGCAGCAGCGGCAGCGCC
>PYHW01010840.1:7983504-8007764 GCA_013186435.1 Turdus rufiventris
CAGCAGCGGCAGCGCCGCGGGGCCGCAGCCATCGCCGCCGCCCGCCGCCGCCGCTCTGCCCCGCGCAGGGCACCGGGGCCGGGCAGCGCATCCTGGGGCTGGGGCTGCTGCCGCCGCCGCCGCTCTGCCCCCACCCCCGGCCCCGGGGAGGTGCCGCTGATGCTGCTGCTGCCGCCGCCCCTCCCGGCCATGCCGGCCCGTCCTCCGCCTCCCGGCCCGGGGCCGCCCCCCGCCCTGGGTGCCACCTTGCCCCGCCCGCCGCGGCCGCTGCCGCTCCGCCCTCGGGACAGCGGTGCTCGGGCTCCTGCAGGGATTTCGCGGCCGCAGCACCGCCGCGGCACTCGGGCACCTGCGGCCCCGGGACGCTCGGTTGGTCATGCCCGACTCGGGGCCCAGAGGGAATTTGTGTCCCCGCAGTCAGCAGGGATCCCCGGTGAGAGCCCAGGCCCCAGCACGCACGGGAAGGGTTGTAGGGATGCTCACAAGGGGTCTCAGAGCTTCCGCACCCTCGCACCTCTGGTGGGTTGACCCCGGCTTGATGCCGAGTGTTTATCACAGCCGATTTGTCACCGCCTTCATCAGCAAAAGCAGAGGAGAGAAAATAATAAGGAGAGGCTCTCTGGTCGACATAAGGACAAGGAGAGCAGTTACAGTCACGAGCAAAACAAAACTGATTTGGACAAATTAATTTATTGACAATCAAATCAGACTAGGGCAATATGAAATCGAACCAAAACTGAAAAACTCCCCATTCCTCCCTTCTTCCTGGGTTCAATGTCACAATTTCTCTGCCTCGTCCCCAACAGTGGCACAGGAGGATGGGGAATGGAGGCTGGCTCAGTTCATCAGATGCTGTCTCTGCTGCTCCTTCCTCCTCAGGGGAAGGATTCCTCAAACCCTTCCCCTGCTCCAGTGTGGGTCATTCCACGGGAGACTTTGAACTTCTTCAACAGGAGTCCAACAGCGCCTGCAGTTCTTCATGAACTGCTCCAGCATGGGTCTCTTCCATAGGGTGCAGTCCTTCAGGAAAGAGCGGCTCCAGTGTGGGACCCCTGTGGGGTCACAAGTTCTACAACAAAACCTACTCCAGCATGGGCTTCCTTTCTCCACGGGGCCATAGATCCTGCCAGGAACCTGCTCAGCAGCAGAGCCTCCTATGGACATCCACCTGCTCTGGCATGAGGTCCTCCATGGGCTCCAGGGGAACATCCTGCCTCACCATGGACACGGGCTGCAGGGGAATCTCTGCTCCAGCCCCTGCAGCACCTCTGTCCCTTTCTTCTGCACTGACCTTGGTGTCTGCTCTCACATATTTTCATTCCTTTCTTCTCTGGATGCGAGGGCTTCTGTGCAGCAACTTTTTCCTTCAGAAATGTATTATGCCAAAGGTGCTATTGCTGTCACTGATGGGGTCAGCCATGGCCAGCAGTGGGGCTGTCTTGGAGTTGGCTGGTATTGGCTCCACTAGACATGGGGGGAAGTTTCTAGCACCTTCTCTGAGAAGCCACCCCTGTCACCTATTACTACCAGAACCTTGCCACACACACCCTATACATGAGCACGTGTAGGAGCAGGGGGCAGAGGGCCACAGGGGGAGGATAGCCCTGCCCATGAGAAAGCAGGACTGCTCTGCTGCTTCCCATGAGCATTCTCACTTATTTCTTCCAGTCCATACCTGAAACAGCCAGAGGTTTTAAACTCTGGCAAAAGGGTTTTCCCACACCAGCTGAGCTATGACTTTGATACTGTATGCCGTGGCCCCACAGGGAAGTACTTTGGAAGATGCAGGGGAATTTTTAAACACACATGTAATTTAGAGAGTGAGGTTGAGAGCAAGTTTGAATAAGTCACTTATCTAGGGGAACAAAAAAAAAGAAAGAAATGGCAGCTGCCACAATGGCTTTGAATTCCTGTCAACTTAAATCAGTTTCGAACACCTCTAGGAGGAGTAACAATTTGGAAAACTAAAGGAAAATAGATTTTAAAAGAGGATTCTTTTTGCTCTTTTACAGCTTTCTTAGAATCATACATGTTTACTTTAAAATCTCACTGTTATTAAAAAACTACAAAACCTCATGGTTACCAGAAAATTACATTTTTCAGCTGTGCTTCACAGAGTTGCTGTGATACAGCACATAGGCTCAGAAATTTTTTTCCTAAGTAATTTGCTGCAGTGAACTGAGAGGTTGTTAACTCACACAGTTCAAACAGTGGTTGTACAGAACTGAACACGTTTCCAGCTCTGACACTGCACATGATTTTATCCAACAGCTGTAGATCCAAGGTCCTTTCATATACATCTCCTGAAGGCAGTGGAGTTACGAAAGGCATATATTCTCACTGACTGTTTGGATTTCAGCACAGCTTTTGCACACCACATATGTCAAGGCCCTGTGACTTTACTCTGTATTCGTAAGAAAAGTGATTCAGGCCTGTTTACTAAAAAAAAATAAAGCACAAGTGAGGGTGGTGTTAGGTTAGAAACTAAGTCATGTACTTCCATAACCATATTGTACATAGTCATTTAATTCCATATTGTGTACACAGTACTTCCATAATCCATGCTGCAAGCACTTCTAAAATATAAGAAATGCCAACAGCTGTGGTTGGAGTTGATATCTGGCTGCCTGCTTCAATGTACAGACTTGGTCAGAAGGGATCTCCAGGGAACACTAGTCCACCCTAGTGGATGAGGTAAATCATTGCCGGCACTAGAACCTATCTTGATAAATAACTGATTTTAGTCACAAAATGGGGATATGGGAAAATTACTTTGCTACAGCAGAAAACTGGAAAAAAAAATTACAGAAATACAATGCCAAGGAAGAGTAAAATCCTGTGAAGCCTTAAGCTGTAGATTCAATCCAGAGCCTACCCGATACAATGAACACTATATAAAATGAACACAATCCCTAGTCTGCATTAATCAAGGTCCAAACCCAAAACTGTTTTTTATTTTGTTTACTCAAACATTTTTCCAATAATATGAGAAATTTGGAACTTGTGAAAGAGAGTGGGAGAGCTCAATTGACTTCTGTGGAATTCTGATTCACTCAACAAATTTGATCATATCAATTACAATGACAGTTCTTATTTTCCTTCAGGAGTTTTCAGCACTGATACATGACTTTGGATGAGTGTTCATCTAGTCATGTTTTCATTTCCATTGCTTGAAAATTTGCTGCTAAGCATTCCAAATTCAAAGCCTGGCCAGTTACATTGATGATGCAAGGCCTGATCCTGCCTGTGGTAAGTCAACAAAAATGTCGGCATTAATTCGGCATTTATGAAATGTTTCAGGACAAAGTAATATGGAAATCCTTATAAACCAAGTAGACAATTTAAAGAGAAAACAAACAAACAAACAAAAAAACTTCCCTTGTGAGGGTTCATAGCAAGAGTTGACTAGTTACTTTTGAGTTTTTGCAGTTCTCAGTGAAACGTCAGTGTGACTTTCATCTGCATTTCAGTGACATCCCTATTAAGACTGCTGTTATACCGAGACAAATCTGTTGAATTATTTAGCATGAAATCAAAACATGGTTTTCTGTATTCCTCAGCACATCAGCTAAAGCTCTAAACTGCATCTTTAAAAATGCTACTACTGAAATCCACAGTAAGTTATGGTTGTATATACAACATAGATATCAAGAACTATAATAATATTTAGTTTATTATGAAAAATGAGAATTTAATCATTTTGAGACAAGAGGACAGTAGCCTAAATAGTTTCTATGAGTAATATTGTCACCTTAAATTAATTTTCCTGTTACACCTGCTGTTGTGGAAACGAAATATATGTTTACACTTATATGTAGTCCACTACAGTTGAAAAATCTTTATGGAATTTATACTTAGATCAAGATGAAATGTATTTGAGATATTTTTTAGAATTTTTACAAATTACAGATCCAACTGTTTTGTTGTTGCTGTTTTCAAACGCTCCCAGTATGGGAAATAGCAGAAATACATTTTACTTGGATATTCATCATAGTCACTACTGAAAGTAATGATAGATGTCCCTTCATCTACAAGTCTAACAGACTCCTAGAAATCTTGGTGTAGTAATTTAACAGCCAGATGTGATGTGTTGCTGTAGAGTGAGGGATACAGGGAGTGACCTCACTGTCAGGACCAAGGTTGGATAGTCAGGTCCTCAGATCTGTGTGTAGGTCAGATGTTTCTGTTCTCTTTTTAATATCTCATTTCTTGTCTAGAGAAATAAATACCAGCCTGGCAGTAACCCATGTCAACTTCAGTTTGCCTCATTTCTGCATAATACACAGCACATCTGTGGCACAATCACATCAGCTACTTTGTGCTGGCAGGGTTTTGTCAAGCAGTTTTGTTCACTCTGACTTGGGAAAAACTCCATGGACATCACTGAGAAGTACAACAAGATGAAGGTTGAGTAGTGTTGCCAGATGCCTGAAGACCTCCCACAGGGAACACATCTGGTTTTATCTGCTCTGGATATAAACCAGTGCAGGAGATAGCCCCATGGACTGAGGACCACCCAGACTTCTTGGCACTGTATATGTAGCTTGGGAGTGCTTTAACTGCTCTGTGGAAATAACAGCAAGTTCTCATGTTGCTGATAGTCAAGAATTTAAAATAATATGCTCTGTGTTAGTAATGAAGCTGTTGCAAAATAAAAATTATTTTGCTTATTTGAAGGTTGATTATTTGCCATCACTAACAGCAGTAAATATTTTTGCCTGTATCTTCCCAGCTGGCTTCCTCCTCTACTCTGACTCACTCTGTTTTGTCACACTTCAGAAATATTTAAGCCTAGCAAAGTCTTTGAAGCTATTTGTCAACTGTTTTACAAAGGCATTTTAAAAGATACTGTAAGACATGGTTGTAGTTTTAGCCACAGCTATCAACCCAGACATTCTGTCAGCTGGGGAAACTTTGCAGAGTTTTTCATCATAAGAAAATGTGATCAGCTTCAAAGTGTAGGAGGATGCTATCTGGCACCAAAATGACACTAATAATGATGTTGAAGTCTCCTCTTCATACATAGTACTCATGGTTTCAATGCAGGTTTTGCCAAGTAAGAACCTAAATTCTCTATAAAAAGGCATGATAAAAGTTTTGTTCTGTATAAATGTCGAAATGCCTGTAATTTGATTACGTAGTGTTTCATATGCAGGATTATGATCTTTCTGCTTGGAAGCTTTAAATTCAGAAACACAATGAGAGATAGAAGATCCAGTTGAAAGTTGATGCCTGAGCAGTTTCTGGACAGACAAACTGATGTTTCCACATATGCAACAAAGGCAATGTTAAAATATTCTGCCCAGCTGCAGTTTCACTTGTGACTGTGAGCAATGTTGGATTAAAACCAAGCAAAGTTGATATTTCCAGGTCAAGGCACAGGCATGAACAAATGTGCTGTGCACACTGTGAATGAAGGATCCTGTTCAGGACACTCTTCAGTCTTCTTTGAAGCACACAGCTTTGTTGCTCACCGGTGTAGACCAGAGCAGAGATCAGAGCAGAAAATTTTCCTAGTAGTCCCACACGATCCTCAGACACTTTGACATGCACGTGGGTACCAGCAAGTCAGAATTTGGCTCTGCGGATATTTCAATAATTTCAATCTTTCTTGGGACTTTGGAGCACTGGACTTCTTGCAGCTATAGTGGCAAGAGACAGTGGTGTACAACCAGCACTGATGCTCTCATTTTACACAGTAAGCATGTCCCAGGACAGAGAGCAAGGATTTGTGGTAAAACTTCTCTTTGGACATATTTGAACATCAGGGATCAGGGTCATATCTCAGTCCAGGAGACAAACCTAGCCCGAATTTGAAGTAAATCTCCTAGATCATATATAATCTAGTTATGGGGTTGTCAATACCAACTGCTTTAATAACTTGGCCCCCTCCTGTCATGCTTCATTACTTAATAATGTAGATGTAGCCTTGGGAAATTGTGTTTAATCACTGGTACTAATACAGGTAATTATGTAATGATATAAGCAATGATAACAATTGTCTTTCAAAACAGTAATGTTGAGTTTGGCAATGAAATAATAGAATTTAAAAAGAGAAAATCAGAGCTCAGTAGTTAGACAGTAAAAAGTCACTATGATAAATGTAAGCACAGTTAATTTAAATTACCCAACACCCTATTTAATGAAATATTACTGTGATATTATAAATATCACAGTAATATTAATAAGATTATTATGCAATATTATATTTAAACAAATTGCTTTGTTTTATTCAAATAAAAGAGGAGACACATAAAAAGGTCACAAACATGAAAATATCAGACTAGGTAAGAATTACCACAGCCTCATAATTGAGGTAATATATTCAGTAGAAAAGATCTAACAGGGATTTTTCTCTTGGAGGTCACACAAAAAGGAAAAGGGAGAAAATGAGCACGGAATGCTGCACCAAAACTGAGTTAGTGCAGGAATCCAGGATAGAGCCAGAAAGTCCTCTCATTTGGAAAATTTTAAAACAAGATTATGAAACACAATGGGAAAGCAAGGAGAGGAGAGTAGGATAAAAATGAAATTAAGCAGAAGCAAGATGCAACGAGCCTAATCAAAGTTTCTGCCTGAAAATCCAGTGCTTTTCAAAGATTATTATGTGATTCGTGATCAAATTTGCATCTAAAACAGTATTTTCAAAAGGAGTTACTCCTCTAGTGCCTCAGGGACAATACTCAGTACAATAACCTTTTTCACTTAGAAGTCAAATGGAAACACTGAAAAGAGCTGCCTTGAAGGCAGCTGAGGGGCTGTTTTGGTTTTGGTTATTCTCTTTTTCCCTTTTCACTGATACAAAAATAAAATCAAACTTTTAATGTCAGAGAAGAGATCCAGAAAATCAAAGATAAAACATCGGATTAAATTCACAGATAATTGTAAAAAAAAACTCCAAAGAAAATCAAAGTCCAGTTTTACAAATTTGTCACTGAGACCTTCTTTTTAAAAACATCCAGTGTGTTATAGACACTTCCAGAGGAACTGAGAGCCCCCAGAAACAAATCCCATCTCCACCTCTTAGGCAAGGTTTTGGTAGTGGGGGGCTGACTTCTGTGAGAAGTTTTAGAAGCATCCCCTGTGTCCAATAGTGCCAATACCAGCTGGCTCCAAGACAGACCCACTGCTAACCAAGGCTGAGCCAATTAGCAATGGTGGTACAATACCTCTGGGATAACACATTTAAGACGGAAAAAGTTAATGCAGGGAAGCAATTGCAGTCAAAGAGAGGAGAAGGAGGGGTAGGAGGTGTTCCAGGAGCCAGCCCATGGAGAAGACCATGGTGAGTCAGCTGTGCCTCTGTAGCACACAGAAGTCCATGGTGAAACAGCCTCTTGAGGACTCCATATAGGTTTTGTACAGTACAAAGGATCCACATTTGTTTCGTAAGTGGCATGATAATACAAAGCACTCTAATATTTATTTGGTGTTAACTCACTGTAAGGTTTAAGAGTGGCAAGTTATTTCAGGTTCCATGCTGTCTTTGTGGTTCTTTGATACTATGATAGGTCTTTTATGGAGAGAGGCTTATTTATGTTAAACTTCATTAAATCAGGCTGGATACTGAATCACAAACTCTTGCCTTCTGAAATGCTCAGTTTAATGGATGAACTCAGCCTAAAGCATAATGAGGCATTCTTCAATTACATTAAAATCATGTATTGGAAATTAGAATCCCTTTGCAAAAGAGAAAACTATGAAAATGTTGACTTTCACAGTTGCACATTTTTCAGCAAGAACATCTTGTAATCTTTGGATTGTGACGTTTTCATCACTGGTGGAAATACAGATCAGATTTGGCTCTTTACAACTTCAGATCAAAAAGTAGTATGAGGATATGAATAAAACAACAAAAAGGAAACAGCTCCATATTCAAGTAGAACTTTATTCAAAATCCTATAAATAAACATCTACATTTCCAAAGGTAGCTAGTTATGCCAATGTTTGATTTGACACATCAAAGCAGGTTCAGGTCTTCACAGCACTGACATTCAGCAATCTGTAAAAAAGACAACATCTGCTCTAAGGATGGATGAAACACCACACAGTGAGCCCTCCAAACTACTGGTTACTTTTAGGGAAAGGCAGTAAAAGGAAGAAGCAAAATGCATTTACTTAAGTAAATTCAGCAATATGAATATACGTTTTGGTTTTTTCTTTTTCACTCTTCTACTTATATCTCCCCTGCATATTTTCCCTTCATTTCTTACAGTTTCTATCTCTGTGTTCCTGAACTGTATTTTCCTCTTTTCTGTTTCCTTCAGGAATTTCTAACCTTCTGTATATCTCCTCTTTCATTCCTCCTCTCAGTGCTTCTTCCTTTTCCTTCACTGATTCCTCTCCCTCTGGCACTAAACACAGCGGGCTCCTCTTCTCTCATCATCTCCTCCCTTTTGTCCATTTCTACAGGCTCTACCCACTCCATCTCCCCACTAGCATCTCCTTTCTTCCCCAGATCCTTGCACAGAAAAGAGTGCATGGAGACGGTTTGGTGAACATAGGAGCTGAAGCCAGATTGCTCCCAGTTTTTCTCCCGTTATATATCTTTCCTGCCACATCTTCTCTCATGATGCCTGCCTGCCCACTGCAAAACAGGCGGCATAGCTAGTGAGGAGGGCACCACTTGTCTGTAGCAGCAGTTCCTGAGAATGAAGGCACATCCAAATTCCCAAAGGAAGATCAACAGATTTTCAGCTACATCAGTCTGAATAAACTGCTTTGTTTTAAAGCTCTTCTTTCTTTATGGTTCTGAACAGGAAATGGAGAAGATCATGATCTTTGAAAAGTCTGCTTTGCGTCACTGCTGAGGTACATGAGCTTTAAAATGATGCCAACATCTCAAAACTCTGAGTCATTCTGTAGCTGTTAGGTCTGCTGTATAATTAAAATGTTCCTACAAGTAAGTAACTCTAAAGTAAAGGCAGTGTGTCAGAAGGCTGTACTGGTTAAACACATCTTATACCTGTAATAGCTTAATCCATGCTGCTCTTGTAACTAAGATGCCTCTATCTCCTGATCTCACAAGATCAAGATAGGAAGGAAGAGGTGCTAGTCATGCAGCTTCCTTTATTTTTTAAACCACTATACCCCAAGAATGTGGGAAGGAGCTTTATGTAATGGCAAAATATGCTGAGTTAATATATTCTGCAAGCTCATGGCACAAAAAATATTCCTCTTAAAAAGCAAACAAATTCTCTTTCCTTAGGGTTTAAAGAGAGTTAGGAGAGAATGTGGGCACACACTAAGCTAAAATCTATGAAGAACAGGTCTGCTTCACAAAAGCCATAGTCTACAGACTGTAAAGAGAGAAACACATTTCCCAGAGTACCAGCTGACCATTGCAGGCAAATACTAAAATGCCTGAAAGAACACCGAGATCAAGCTCTTTTCAGGAGGTGTGCTGGAGGAGTGCTTTTCCAAACAACTGAATTTCCTAAGGTTGGATGCTAAGAACAGTAAGGTTCATAATGAACATGAAGCCAACACTCATCATCTATCAGTAGCAGCCAAGTGATTATTCCACAAAATAGATGTGGAACTTTTACAAAAGGTTTCAGAATATGAAATAAGGTGACTCAACACCGCAGTCCTGAACAGATTCCTTCTGCAAAGATTTCAAAGTCTGTTTCTTCTTACTAAAGGAAGAGATGGGTTAGCTCTGCAGAAAGATGCCCTGCAACTTAAAAATGAGGTGCTGTAGTGAAAGTTTCTTATTATCGACTCTTACTTTTCATTCTTGCATGTCTTGAGTAGAATTGAGGCTGTAAAAGTAAATCGCTGCTGTTCTGTGACACTGGTTTCAGTCTTCTAATGGAGAAATTGTTCTTCATATTCCAAACTTCTTCCAGAGCCACTGTTAACAATTTGGCAAAACAACAGCTTTATAATCAATTACTTCAGCTTTTTCTAGAATTAATATAAATAATAATATAGTAATATTTTTCCACAGTTAATGAAAAGAGATTGACATCTTCACAGAACAATTCAGATTGCTAAAGGTACATAAAACTCTCTACTGTTTATAGAAGGTCTTTAGGAGTACTCAGGCACCTAACTTGAAGCAGGATACAGCTTGTCTATAGTAAATAAGAAATAGCAGTGATACCACTGATGCAGTAAGCATCCTTTTTTGGTTATACTGGAATACTAAATGCCCTCATAAAAATATGGAAAATAACTACACCCACCCCCCAAAAAACCCAACCCAAACCAAAAACGAAACAAACAAACAAAAAAACAAAGCCATCACATCAGAACAAAAGTAAAAGCAAATTTATTTTGTGGAAAGGTTACAATTTCCTGGCCATCTAAGTTATTTTAAACAATACACTTTACTAGTCTGAACTGTGTAAATCAGTAACCATCCAACCTGACAACTCTTGTCTTTCAGAGCCAGTAAGCATCTCTAATTGCCACACAGCTGAAAAAGGAATTCAGCACTTGCTGATTAATCTGTACACCAGCATCTATATTTATCATATTTATCCTTTATCATGGTTATGCTATGCCTATAGCATTATGCTGTACATACCATTTCTGTACTGAGTTTGCTATAGATCCCCATTATACAGTCCCGTAAAAATATTTGTGTAGTGTTTCTCTATTATCTTCAGTACTTAAAGTCTTTGTAACATATATTTCTTTGGGACACTCCTCACAAGTCATGAGAACATATAAGGTAGCATCCATTTATTCAACCAGACTGCAATATTCCAGGAAATTTTGACCCACTGGCAGATGGATGCAGAAAAAATAGTTGTATTCAGCTCTTAATAACATTAGGCACATGAGCAGATTGAGCAGTAACATCTGCAACTCAACTCTGTGTTCAGGACCCCTTTTCAGTCAACAGGAAAAGAACAATCACTTTTAGAACATGACACGTGCAACGACAGGTGTCTAGGACAAGTCAAAAGAATGTCCAAAGTGCTTTTTTTCCTCTGCTTACTACACATAGAGGCTACCTAAGTCAGTCATTTGCAGGTGTGTGCTGTAATTCCCTACAGAGCCTAATCACAGCAACAAAAATTACAGGCTCAAATTATCTTTATATCACCTAATTTAGGTACATTTTTGCCTGTGAATACAACTGTTTTAAATTCATTTTGAGTGAGCTTAGAAATGGGTCTCAATCCTACACAAGAGAAACACAATTCTAATAACTAAAGCATTCCTTTCAAAGAAAAAGGTAACAAAACCTCCCTACTGCTTGGCAATTGTTTCTGGTTTATTAAACTGATATATCATACGGAATTACCTGTGTTGTCTCCGGTCTCACAATTTCTGACCAAAAAAAAAAAAAGAGAAAGAAGTAATAAAGACAATATGCAATTCTGCTGTTTCTAAATGTTCTGCATGCTATTACATAAATGTTCTGTAATTTTGCCACAGCTCCTAAAAACAATCACTTGCCCTCACAAACACTTGCCAACTCCTGATAAAGAGGATTACCTGCAGCTGGATGTTTAACATTGCATTCTTCTTTCTGAAAATGAAAGTGCTCCTCCAGTATTTCTTTAACTCTCCTAGGTGGCTCAACATATACAGATTTCTGTCCTGTTAGTAAAATATATTACAAAACAACCCGTTATTATAAATCCCTTGAGTGCTGATACACTTTGCTGAATGCAATTATCAAGTTATGCTACTCTGCATCCGTCTTCAAGACACAGTGAACCCAATAATTTACAAATACATGATAGCGTTCAGCCGGGCCCTACACCCCCTGAGCAATTCCTCAGGACAGGAGGCTGGCACAGGACAGGACCCTGGCAGGCACAGCCAGGGCTGTGCTGGTAGCCAAAGCCACCCCGGGGCTACCCGGGGACATGGCCACTGTGCCTCCCCATGACAGACATCCCAAGGCAGGGCCGTAGATGGAGAGGCATCCATGAAGATGGCCTCGCTGCAGCAAGTCTCCAAGGAGCTGAAGAGGGATACGGACACCCCACGGCATCAGGGCCAGCCGCGGTGCTGGGGAACATCAGCGAGAAGCCGCGGGGAACGGCGGGGCTCCCGAGGGGACACCGCGGGGTGGGCCCGGGCTGGGGCAGGGGTGGCCGGGGACCGGGGACAGCGGTGCTCACGGGGCTGCTCGCCGCGGGCGTCGCTGCCCGGCTCCCCGGCCGCCGCCGCGGGCACCTGCGGGCCCGCCGCCCTCATGGCCGCCGGCGCGGGCCGTTGTGCCGGGGTTGCCAGGCTGCCCGGCGGGCGGGGCCGCCTCGGAGGCTGCTGCCCCGAGGGACAGCGGGCCCTGGCCGCCGCTTGGGGGACAGCTGTGGTGTTGTCATTGGCAGCTACTCCTTTGTGTCGCTCGGCACGGCCATGGCAGCGGGGCACGCACAGCACGAACTCGGTACCACTGTGGGCTGTCACCATGGGCCCGCCCTAGGGATGGGAGCCATGTCATCCTCCACGAGGCAATGCCGGGCTGAGGGGAACAACGAGAGTCCCGTTTGACTGATGTGTATCACTGGTACTCAAAACTTTGGTCATAAAACGAGGCATCTTCAGACATTGCTTATGGGACTGAAGCGGCCTTGTAATCTCAACTGATGCATTTCAAGGTATATTCATCTTCTTCCACAGATGTCCTGAAACCAAACTTTCAAATATAACAAGCATTAAAATCTTGTCACACCACTCATAGTTCGGCAGTTGTGCTTCCATTTTGCAACAGAAAGTGCTGAACATTACACACTGCTCCTAAAAGGTGGGTGACCAAGACACCCTCCGCAGCAGCTTGACCAGAGCACCAAACGTGGGCCAGCATACCCCAGCCCTGCTGCAATTGTGCTGAGGATGTGTCAGTGGAAGGAGCTTGGGATCACTCAGTAAGGCATCTGCATGCGACAGTGAAGTGTTTACTACAGCTCTCACAGTGACAGTACTTCAGCACTTACATTCAGTTTTCAGTTCAACTTGTTTAATAGAAAAGCAACTTTCTCTTCTAAATTACAGACAGTAAAGTTGAAACTGAAAATCATATTGCATGCCCTTACCATGGGGAAATTTTAGTGTACTAACTCAAAAGTGCAAGAAAAATACTAAATTACCTGTAACTAAATAAGACACAAAAGTATGCTGGCTGCTTATTCTCACATGGTTGGGGCTCATTTTTTCCCGCTAATGCCACATTCTTGACATTAAGTCTTCATGCAACTTAATTGCAAGGGAAAAGTAAACAGGATCTTGATAGAACATCACTTTGTTGAAAAGCACCAGGAAAAAAAAAACCAAAACAAAATTACTTTCTTATCCTATGAATAATGTGATTTAGGAACAAACAATTGCATTGATAAATGGGCTTTAAATTAAAAATATGACAAAATACTTTGGGTTAAATATTTTATTTTATCATAAGCCTTACATTAGGTTCATTAAACATTTTGTGTATCACCCGAATAAGTTACATTCATTCTGAGCTTTCATGCAGTTTTAAAAAAGTTAGAATTTCTCAAAAAATAATTTTCAAGCGAGCAGTAACAATCTCTGCATAACCAAGCCAGAATTATTTCACATCAAGTAAATATTCCAGTTTTCCCTCCTGCTTTGACACTACAGACAACTTTACAAAGGCCTCTCCAAATCTGCACTAATTGAACAGAAACTCACAGAAATTACTGAGACTTTCTGACTAGCTTGACTAACATCAGTAACGCTTCCAAGTACAAGCGTGACCAGTAAGCAGCACTGCAGGAAGTGACACTTTGCCTGAGGAGAATACTGAAGGATCTCACATTAAAACCTCGCTGCAAAGAGACAGACCACCACCGATGGGCATGCAGAACACTAACAAGAAAGAGGCAGAAAACCTCACATTCACAAGTTTTTATGGGGACACAGCATTTATGCAGTCTTCTACTATTTCAAAAAGGTAGTGATATATATCAGTCCTCCTTGCAATGTCAAGGGCGGTTTCATCCAAGTTGTTTTTCAAGTCTGGCTTCACATAGCGATTCATCAGCAGGAGCTCAAGGGTTTCCCTGCTGTTTTTGTTTCCTGCAGCAATGTGCAGGGGTGTCAGCAGGCCGTTTGTCTGCGCATTGATGTCTGCACCCTGCTGAAGCAGGAAGGCAGCCACTCCGGTGTTGTTCCACTTGCAGGCGCTGTGCAGGGGCGTCCAGCCGTCCACGGTCTGTGCGTGAACGTCGGCCCCTTGGGCCACCAACTCGTGTGCAACGTCCAAGTGCCCGCTGTAGGCAGCTCGATGGAGAGGAGTGTATTGATCTTCATCACGAGCGTTCACTGGAGCCAGCTTTTCTGTCAGGAGCCTCTTCACTGTACCCAGCTGTTTAAAGAAAACAGGGAACTTCATGTGATTCTATGAAACAAGACCATGGCTTTCATGGTCCTCGAAAACTTCAGGAAAAGCAATTTCCATCAATGTCAAAAGCACTTATAAAATCTCAAGATACGTCCTCTCCACCCCAGTGAAAAGGCTTATTTGCCGTGAAGAGCCTAGCATGCTTTCAATTCAAAGAAGTTAAATAAAAGTGCTGTTACTTGAACTTTGAACTGGAATCAAAATTTGTTCTAAAAGCCAATGGATCCAGAGATGTTTTAGTGTGTATGGGCTACAAAGGGGGATGTTTTACATACAGTGGTTTGCAAAACCAAACAAAAACGGCTCATAGAAAGAAAGAAAAGTATGGGTAATTTTTTGTTTGTGAATGAGACTACAGATGTGTACTCAAAATAACATTCTTGTAAGTTACATGTATGAACAGAACAAGTGCCTTACCCGATTGTTTTCAGCTGCCCAGAGTAGCAATTTCTCTGGATTTTTTTCCATTTTCTTTTCTTGCATTTCGTACCATTCCTCTGTTCTTTCTTGCTCATCATCGTCATCATCAGACTGTCCTGACCAACAGCTCTGAGTTCCTACAGGAATTAAATGCCTGTGCGTCTCCAGCAATTCAAGTTGGTTGAAATGCTCCGTGAAGTCTTCAAACAGCTCGCTGTCATCATCGTCTTCATCAGTTTGCTTGTCTTTATTCATTTTCAGTCAGCATCTGAGAGCAGCAGATGTACAACAATATTTATACTAACTGTAACTGTTACCGGTGCACTGTCAGTAAAACTATCTGGTGGATGTGTCAACAAACAGCAAAGCTCAAGGAAAAACTCCGTGATCCTCCAATAACACGGGCCTTGCCAGCTCTGCCACAACTCACAGATAACATCCACACTAGAAAAGCACCGCGTTACCCTGACTCCCGAACGGTACCACCTTCAGACTGCAGTGCAGCATTGCTCGGGGGTTTGCTGAGCGCACTCGAAACGCTGCTCAGTTTACCAACAAAGGGTCTGGAGAGCAGCCCGGACTTTGAGGCAGTCTCTGCTCAGGCCCGGTACACCATCCCCGCTCCCCTCCGCGGGGCCCACATCACCGTAGCGCCCCGCCGGAGACCGACCGACCCCCGCCCGGCCCGCTCGGGTACCTGAGGCCGCAGCGCCGCCGCTGCTCCGGGCGGGGCGGGCCCGGCGAGCGCTTCCGGGCCGCGCGGCCGCCGGACGTGACGGAGCGGGCCGGGCCGGGCCGGGCCGGGCCGGGCCGGGGGCGGTGCTGGCCCGAACGGCGGCGGGAGCGGGAGATGGAGCGCGGGCTGTAATCGTTCTGTGGGATCGCGCCTCGCTGTGCCCCTGCCCTGGCCCAGCGCCTGGTCTGGTCTGTGAGGAGAGAAGCTGGCTCCCTGAGCTGTGCCAGAGCCTTCCCGTAGGAACCTCGGCGCGAGGATGAGCTCCATCAACTCGCAGTAAGCTCCCGTTGTCTGCAGCTCCCCGCAGTCCTGACAAGTGTTTTGGATGTCTGGGACGAGTTAAGAAGAGCTGGGATCATCGGTTGTGTTTTCCTTCCGGTCCCTGTGATCACCATGTTTGCCTTCATGCACGTGTAAATTACCAGCGAAGGAGAGAATTAGACTGTTCAACAAAAACAAAAAACACGCAAAGGGTTCTTTTGTTTTTAATTAGATGCTTCTGAGGGGTGCTTGCAGCCCTTTATTGGAGTGGAGTGGCTGGGATAAACAAATCGTCCTGCTGGCTGGTTTGGCGATGTGCTGTTTGCAATACAAGTAGTGCAGTATTTTGAGACTCTTACAGGACTGATGTTTGGTAGAGTTTTATGGCAAATCTCCCAGTTTCATAACTTTGGACAGATAAGCTTACCTTAGTAAAGACTGTTTAGAAATTCCCTATATGTATTGCCCTCTGACACAAGTTTTCCTGTCTTGTTCAGGGATGATGAAGATACTTTTAAAATACTCATTGCTACTGATATTCATCTTGGCTACATGGAGAAGGATCCAGTTCGTGGAAATGATACATTCATAACTTTCAATGAAATACTGGACCATGCTCGAAAAAATGAAGTAAGTGCTACTTTTTGGAGAGGGAAGGACTGAGGCTATTGAAAATATGGTCCAATGTGCCAGAAGCTGTAAATCTTAGTCTTGGTACTAATACCAAATCAAATGACTGAACTTGCATTCAGTTTCATTTCTGGTTTAGTAAAACGAATATCTGTTTCTTAGTGAGAGCATTCTTGCTGAATCATGACTTTGGTTGCATTAGCAGTGATTTTGGATTGCCTGCACCAGTTTCAGTGATATCTAGAGAGGGTTTGTCACTGCAAGGAGGAAAAATAATTGAGGAGAGCAAGAGTAGTGCTGTACAGTCTTCTAGCAAATCAGTGGAGATTTGTTTGGAGTTTTTGAAGTGTCGTGCAGTGCTGAGTTACTGAAGTGAGCAGTTCTGGTGCTGAGCAGCTCCGATGCCTGCGCAGTCGGCAGCAGAATCCTGCAGTGGGGTGGACAGAGGGGCTTCCTGGACTGGGGGAGCCAAGAGTGGGAGCCGAGAGCTGCCAGGCTGATGGGACCTGGATGGGGTTAGGAGCAGTGGCAGCCAAGAACCCTCCCACACCTGTGGCATGGCTTTTTGTGCAGGAACAGCACTTGACTCCTGCCAGTTCCACCAGGGAGCAGTCATATCTATCTGGCAGAAAGCCGTGGCCTTTCTTTGCCTCCACCACGGCTGACAGAGCTGCCCAGACAGAACTCCCTGTCCAGACACAGCTCCAGTTGAGGGGTATCAGGGAGTTTGTATGAGAGAGACTACTGGAATCACACCCTGCTTTCCTTGGGGCCTTCTTTGTCCTGTCTAACAGGCAGACAGGACACATGATCCAGGGCGTCCCCTATCCTCACTTCCTCTGAATGAACTCACTGAATTAAGGGACAGGGGGCAATGGCAACAAGCTCCTGACCTGCGGAGCAGGTGCTTCTCCTCCATGACTGCCGCATGTGCCCTGACATAACCAATGTGAGGCTCTGCAAGAGGGGCTGAACAAGGCTAGTTCTTCATCTAGCATAGAGGTGTTGCTGAGGTTGTAACGTGTGCCCAATATCAAAACTCCTTCCATGATGAAAAAAGATGGGTTATAGGAGACCCCCTTCTGATGGGAACAGAAGGCCCAATATGCAGACTGGCTCCACTTCTTAGGGAAGCCTGCTGCATCCCTGAGGCCTGAGTTGGTTGACAGCAGGTGAACATGATCTAGAGTGTGCCCAGGTGGCCAAGAAGGCCAATGGCATCCTGGCCTCGATCAGCAATAGTGTTGGCCAGCAGGATCAGGGCAGGGATTGTCCACTAGTACTGGGCACTGGCGAAGCTGCACCTCAAGTGCTGTGTTCAGTTCTGGGTCCCTCACTGGAACAAAGACAACTCAATTTGTGCTATATATGCAGAAACTGCATCTAGTACCTTCTCAACATAAAGTGGTAATAGCTTCTGATTTCTTCACACTGGGTAGTGCAGCAGTGAGAAAATAATGTCACTGCTTTTCATACCTATCAAAAAATGTTCAGGAGCCAATTTGGAGACCCTTATTACAATAGTACGCTAATCCTTTTTTATCACTATCAGCTGTTTTCTCCTATGGCTCTTCGTAAATGGGTCTTTTGGGGTTTGATTTTGTTTTAATTAACAATTTAATTACAGTAATTTCACGATTACAAGCTGCACCTGATTATAAGCCACATGTCTGGGTGTTGGCAACATTTTGTTCTTTGTCCATATATAAGCCGCACCGGATTGTAAGCCGCACTTTCGTTCTCAGCGAGGATCCACGTGCAACTTTCACAAAGCTGCCAATTAGTAGCAGAATCGCGGGATCGTGGGGTTTACTGGCTTGGCTCATGGCCATGCGGGCTCAGCCCATTTGGGGCTGCCGACGGGGCCGAGTGAGCCAGGTGGTCTGGCCCTGGCCTGACACTGCCGGCCCCGCTGCTGCTCTGTTCGCTCCCCCCGACCCAGGGCCCAGCGCTGCTGGCCCCGTCCCCGCTGGGCGCGCTGGCCCTGGCCCGGTGCTGCCAGTCCCGCCACTGCCGCATTCGCCCCGTCCGGCACCCGCCGCATTTGCTTCCCCTGGCCCAGCACTGGCCCGTCGGAGCCGGGTGGGCTCGGTTCGGCTTGGGGCTGTTGCTGGCTCACACTTCTGGGTTGGCAAATTTCAGAAATTTTTTTCATATATTGGCCGCTCCGGATTACAAGCCACACTTCCGGGTTCGGACCAAAACTTTAGTCAAAATGGTGCGGTTTATAATCGTGAAATTACTGAAGTATACACTCTCATATTTGAAGAAGTATGTAGAAGAAATAATTTTAAACATTTGCTTAGAAGTCTTTCAAGGTAATACAAAATGTTATATTAAAATAATAAAACTTTTTGTTACATACAGGTGGACTTTATTTTATTAGGTGGGGACCTTTTTCATGACAACAAACCCTCCAGAAAAACAGTACACTCTTGTTTGGAGTCACTAAGAAAATACTGCATGGGTGATCGTCCTGTTCAGTTTGAAATTTTGAGTGATCAGGCAGTTAATTTTCATTACAGCAAGTAAGTATGTTACTATAAATTATCATGTAAGGCTTGGTTTGTATATTGGGTGAGTGTGTTGTGATTTTTATTTTGTATCCTCCATGACTGGAACCTGGAATTTCTAGGCTTGTTTGTATGGGACAGTTTACAGGATAACTTCACCTGTCATCTAAGTCTGTAAAGGAATGGGTACAATATTTTGAGAAACTTCTGAATGTGCTGTGACTCTTGATATATTTATGTAATGTATAGTTTCCATTTTGCAAGTACAGTACAAGTAAACCAATTCACATGAGTTGTTTTGGTAAAATCAGAAGAGTTCCTTGTGCGTAAGCAAAGGTTGCACAGCCTAATCCACTACTACTACACATTTTTTTGTACACTTCTTTTCATGGCTTGTGCTTAAAAAAAGGTTTCTTTTGCTACCCTATTCCCCATGGAAGGTGCCATTCCAGATCATGAGTGAGAATCTTCTTATGCTTAAGCTTAACCTTAGGTTTCTTCATAATCACTTATTCTGATTTGTACCATATCTGTGATGAATTTGAAGAGAATATTAAGACTCATACACAAATTTGCAGATTTAGTTTAACTTCTTTTCCTCTTTTTGTTCAGGTTTCCTTGGGTGAATTATCAGGATGAAAATCTCAACATTTCCATTCCAGTTTTTAGTATTCATGGCAATCACGATGATCCCACAGGGGTAATTATTACCATAATTGTATTGTTGCATGACAAAGATAGAGAAATAGAAACTTGTATGGAAATGCAGTTCTGGGACATCATGCTAGTTTTAGTCAGCTGCTCCACTCTTTATGGAGTGTTAAATATTTTGTGTATCTTTAGGAAAAAGAAAATAAGTTGAGATCCATATGAACTATGTATAATTTCTTAATTTATATAGGTTTCTATCATTGAGAATAGAATCACTTTTCATGCTAAGGAGTGGCAGTCTTTCAGAATGTTTTTAAGATATTCCATCTGTAGAGACTGAAAGCTTTTTTCTTACAGAAGGAGAATTTTGATACTTTGATTTGTGCATATGTAATTGATATGCATCATGCATTTGCAAGGAGGATAATCTAATAATAGTGAAATGGTAGCTTGAAAACAAGCTATGAGAAGTAAGCAGGAAGAGGATGTTTAGAAAACATTAAAATGCATGTGTTGAATTAATAATTTTGCATTTTATATCAAATAGCAGCGTATCACGGAAATGAGAGTTTTAGCAGCGGTTTAACTTTGAATTTATTATAAGGTAGTTGCATTAGCCAGTTAATTTTTGTAGTAGTTTAGAGACTGGCTGGTTCAAATGGTTTTTTGTGGTCTTGTTTTTCTGAATTATTTAATGTTTAATTTCGTATTGTTCAAATGAAGCATGACTTGTAAGGAAAAGGGATTTGCTTCTGTACTCCAGAGTACTAGCAAAACCCCTAATATATGTTATGGGGCTTTTCAGCTGCAGAAGTTACTTAAGGAAAGATATTCTCTCTTATTTTGGAGACTTTCATTTAAACATGGAACACTTAATGTTCTATGCAAAGTTTTGTATTTGTTTCTTATTATTTGCTGTAGGCAGATGCACTGTGTGCATTGGATATTTTAAGCTGTGCTGGACTGCTGAATCACTTTGGACGTTCAACTTCCGTGGAGAAAATAGATATTAGTCCCATTTTATTGCGTAAAGGTAGAACAAAAATTGCTCTGTATGGCTTGGGTAAGTATCTGTCTGCCAGACTGTGACTAGACTGTTCATGTATTACTGAAATTTAATAGGTCTAAATAAAGTTGGAACAAATATATGAGGCTGCAACAAACATGAGGGTCTACATGATTATAAATTAAAGCATATCAATTCTGTGACTCAGGTTTTTCCTCCTGCTTTGTGTCACTGGCTGACGTGGTTTTTTTACTAATTTAGATAGATCTTCTAAAACTTGATTTTTGTACTTTTTTTGGTGTTAAATGAACCCTGCTTCAGTTAACCATAGTGCCACTGTATCAAGTTAGAGCAATCACACTCTCTCTGTTGTGTATTAAGTTTATTTCATCTTACTTAGGCAATACTTAAATACCCTATGTTCATGTGCCATTTTGGTTATATTTAAAAACATAAGCTGTCTGAGCAGAAATCTAATGTCTTACATGTCTGTCTGAAGAGGTTCATAAGTAACATTAACCATGGGAAATCACAGTTTCTTTAAAGAAACTTAAGAGTTTCATACTTTAAAGTGGTTCAATGATGGGTTTGTTCCTTTGTATTTTCTCCACTGAATTCCCCTCTACCCTCACTTCTTACATAGAATGGTTATTTTTGACTGCTTTCTGTCTAGAGAAGTTAACTATTACAATCTTATTTTTTAACCCTTATTTTTTGTCCAGTCATGAACGCTTAAACACTTAATTCCAAGCAACTTTTATAGCTCTAAATTAAGTCCTTGTTTGCCATGGTTTTACATGTTTAATGAGATACTTCGAAAGCTTCCTAGATATTTGAAAGGTTGGTATTTGGTGGAATGTTCTAAAATCAAAATAACAAAAGTTTTCGATACCAAAGTTGTTACTGGGAAATGCAACAACTTTCGAAAGTACCACTGTTGCTGCATGAAGATGTTCATGACATGTTTTTTGTGTTTGTGTCAGAATTATGTATGCCTTTTTTACTTTCTCTGATTCAGAGAGCATTTGTTCATATACAAAATATGAACAATCCATACAGAATTTATTGGTATCTGTCATGACCCCAGCTAAGAATAGTTTGGGGGGTTTTTCATAGTTAAAAACATCAAGGAAATAATTAGTGACTTCCAGGGGTGGGACATGCACAACTTTCTTGGGCAAGCTGTTCCAGTTCCTCACGATCCTTAAGTGAAGAACTTCATTGTAATATCCAACCTAAATCTATCCTCTTTCAGTTTAAAGCCATTCCCCTGTGCTAGCACTGCTTTCCCTTCTGAAAAGTCACTCTTCAGCTTTCTTGTAAGCCCACTTTGGGTACTGGAAGGCTGCTATATTTTTGTTCCTGATGCTTTTTTTAGTCAAGTTGCTAGTAAAAATGCTATGAAATACAGACTTGTTTACCACACTTTTTTTTTTGTTTGTTTGTCCACTTCAGGAGCTATTCCAGATGAGAGATTGTATCGCATGTTTGTCAATAAGCAAGTAACCATGCTGAGACCAAAGGAAGATGAAGATAGTTGGTTTAACTTGTTTGTGATTCATCAAAATAGGTAACAGTATTGAATGAATTCCAGTAATTTACTATGTTACTTTGTTAAACTGCCTGGAAAGGAATAGATGAGCAATCCAGCTGTATTAGTTCATGCTTCTTGTGAGTAGCTGGTTTCTTAAGATTTGTACAAGTGAAAACATCATTTTACAGCTCTTTTTGGAGAAGAATTTTAAAGGAAAAGGTTTGAAGTAAATGGGGGGAGTTGGGAGATCTCTTATGCTAAACTTTAATAGTCAGAGGCAGGGGAGGGTTTGTAGTGTAAGATGCATATAATTAAGTCCTTTCTGCTTGTCAGTGCTGGGAGACCACCAAACTTCATATTGTATTTTCTATTCTTGTTTGAAAAAGAACAGATAGGTAATATGTTCTGTCTGCCTACAGACTTCTCCTAGCAGTTGTAGTAGGAACAGACAGAGTTCTTTTCCAAATACTTTCTTCTGATTTTTCCTGAAGAGGGCAGTCTTCATGCTCAAATAATGGTGAGGCAGATGTAAACAAATATAGCTCATATTACCCTATGTACTGATTTCTGTCCTGTAGACTGAAGGAACTCACTCCTCCATCTTGCTTGTCTTCCAGAAAGGGATTGGGGATGGTATGTTCCATGTCTGTTTAATTCAGTGGGTTTTACCCCACCATTTAAAAATAAAAAACAACCAAATCTGATTGACATGAAATGCTATAAAAGCATTAATATAGAAAACAGCCAAAAGTCTTACAAGCCAAGTGAGAAGAAAAGGGAGATCCAAATAAAAGGAGCGGAGCAGAAAACAGTGAGCTATGTGAAAAAGTGAGCTATGTAAGTTGCCCTTTTGTTTAACCAAACACTATAAACAACTGTGTGAGGAATAAATGTGAAGATGACCTGACATGACATGTATGTCTGATATCATTGCTGGAGTTCCTGTATCATTTTAAATCACACTGACATTTTTCTTCTCCTTCACTTTCCCCTTGCCCATCCATTATTCTTCTCTTGAACAGGAGCAAACATGGAGCTACCAACTACATTCCAGAGCAGTTTTTAGATGACTTTATTAATCTTGTTGTGTGGGGTCACGAACATGAATGCAAAATAGCTCCATTCAAAAATGAGCAGCAACGTTTCTACATTTCTCAGCCAGGAAGTTCAGTGGTAACATCTCTGTCCCCTGGAGAAGCTGTGAAGAAGTGCGTGAGCTTTCCTTTTTGTTCTTGTTTATCCCTTGTCTTACATGTGTCAGGTGTTTTCTTGAGAGCAGAAAACTACTTGTATACAGTATGAAAAGACTTGTTACTTATTACTGTGTGGGTTAGCTTCAGAGTGTGACATAATAAGCGAAGTATATGGAATGAGTACCTGGTATAACTTTTGCTTTGCTTACAATTTAATCTAACATTTGAAGCAAATGGAACTTAGCTGAGAGGAGTTACATATTGATAAAGTGGAATACAAGGAACTGAGTGCAGGTTCTTGTATATGGAGCAAGAACAGTGTAAATATGAGAAAATGGAAATTTTATAGGGCCAACCCTGAAATACAGATCTTCCTATAGCTTTTGAAATTTTGTCCCTGGAAAGTAAACATGAATTTGAAAACAAATCTTTATACCATAGTTATCTTAAGTTTATTTTCTAGTAAGTTACCTTTCTCCTTCTAGACACATTGGTTTGCTGCATGTTAAAGGGAAAAAAATGAAAATGGAGAAGATTGCTCTAGAGACAGTGCGAAGTTTCCATATAGAGGATATTGTTCTAGCTGATCATCCAGATCTTTTTAATCCTGACAATCCTAATGTTACTCAGGCAATACAGGCATTCTGCATGGAAAAGGTAACTTGTGATGCTAACAGTTTATGGATAACTGTGTATGGACAAGGGATGGGATCTGTGACTGGTTTTGAGACTGGAAGATGAGAAATCTCGTGTCTTACCCCATATTAAAACAAACTTAGACAGTGTTTTCCTAGGAAGCTAATTTAATTATATTAATTCTTCAGTCTTGGCTTCCAGATTCCTTGATTGGGATGGCCTATTAAAGGCTTTTGGGTGTCCGTGTCATCTTTGTACAAAAGCTTGCACCTAAGAGTGTGTCAGGGTTGAATGTGCACTTTGGAACCAGCATAAATTCATTGGCCTAAACCATGAGAGCTCAGCCATGCA
>PYHW01010840.1:8007871-8022413 GCA_013186435.1 Turdus rufiventris
ACAGGTGGAATTGATGCTGGACACTGCAGAAAGAGAACGCTTGGGAAATCCCCGCCAGCCAGAGAAGCCTATCATAAGATTAAGAGTAAGAAATTATTCAGCTTCCATTGCTTAGTTTTTAAAGGTCACTGTGAAAAGTTTCAGAGCAAAGTCACGCTTTTTGTGTAAACACATAATATATACCTTTTTTTGCTGTGTACAGTCAAATACAAATCACTACCATCCTTCTGTTTACCTATGTAGCCAGTTCTCTAAGGTAAAGGATGAGATTGGTCATAAATGTACTTCACTGCTGTTCTGAGTAAGGGCATCAAAAGTGGCTATTTACTGTGAAGTTCTTTTAAGTCACTATCCTGTGTGCATTCCTAGCCCAATCAGAAACTGTTGTGAAGGCTAGTAAGGGAAACAAATTAGGAACAAGTAATAAATATGAGCTATTATATGTATATATATAAATATAAATGAATTTTATTTATATATGTAAATATGAGTTATTAGCTATTCTGTTAATGTTATTATTAGCTGTAATCAGCCATTAACTATTCTGTATAGTAAGGCATTCATTTTAGGTTGACTTATTTTTTATTATTAGTTTTTTCCTTTGAAGCATAACAAATTTGTTTTGAATTGCGTGGCTTCTCCATTTCTGTTTGATTCATATTTTAATTTGTCCTCTGCTCACTTAGGTTGATTATGCAGGTGGCTTTGAACCATTCAGTGTCCATCGTTTCAGCCAGAAGTACATGCACAGGGTGGCTAACCCAAAAGACATCATACACTTCTTCAGGCGTCGTGAACAAAAAGAGAAAAAAGGTGATTATGAAAGAGGGGATCGTTGGCTTGCCTTTGTTTTCATTCATCTGTCTGTATTTTGTTGCCCCCAGCACTTGCAAAGGCTTGGTGCCTACCATCCAGTGGGTTATAGGAAGAGTAAAGATGCATTGTCTTATTTAAATGTATATATTGCACAATTGTTTCTTTTCTAAATCTGGATTTGTCCAAAATTCACATATTCAGCACAGCATCTTCTGACAGTTATTCACAAACAGTTTCATTTTCCTTTGGCCTCAGATGTCACTGAGTAGCTTATAGTGATACATAGAGCCCATGCCAGACTGAGTTACTCTATGGTTTTGTGATAATTACCATGAAAGGCATTAAGTGGCTCACTCCTGAGACTTGTTAGAATAAGATGATTGGGTTTGAACACTCTGAAGGAAAAGAGATGGGTATAGTGTTTTTTCCCTTTATGGTTTAATTTTATTTTGTAGTAGTTCATTTGTTCATACCTAAAATAGTAATGAAGGGTATGGGCTTAAGAGATGTTTATATATTTCTTTTAAAAGGTCCCAATGTAGGATAGCATTTTGTTTTCCCTAATTAGCCGTTTATATGAGGTGCTCTTGGCTTGTCTCTTCCAGGTATGTTTCTATTCAAATATTTGTGCAAAACCAGTAATAGCTGTTCCTGTTGCAGCATTTCTCACTGTTGCCTAGAATTTTTAATAAATGGTTAATAGATGTTGTCCAAATACTGGATTTGTAATAGTTGCTAATGAAGACTCAGCTTGTTCACAAACATAATGTACTAAAAAACTCTTACTAATTTGCATTAGTGCATTGTAAGTGCATTGCCCAGTTCCAGTGGCGGTTCTTATGAATGCTGTCAGTTCTATAAAACATCATTCAACATTTCATGAATAAAAACTGCTTTTCTTGTGACATTTTAAAAATTATACTGTATTGATCTTTGATCTGTTTCTTTTGCTTTGGTTTCCTTTTTTATAGTTGTGTAATTTCATTAACATTTTCATAGTACACTGTAGCTGCCCCTTCTGCCACCATGTTTCACTAATTTACTTTTCCTTGTTAATGAGCATGTCAGCTTCAGGAAGGGATTAGACAGCCTCTAATGCAAGGGAAGTGGCTAATGAAGCACTCAACGTTTTCATTACATGTGCACATTGTGGTTCAGTAGAGGTGATGTTAAGACTTCAGGAATTCAGTCTATAATCTGAAGCAATCTATAGTCACTTTATGTTATTTGTGTGGTATGTGCTAACCTAGGATGGTTATCCCTCATCTTTCTGCCATTCCTACCTTGCTGCCTGAGAAAAGGGGATGAGCTATGAGCATTTTCTATTGAAAATCAGTCAGCATGTTGTGGAGAAAAATCTCTTGTCTAGTAAATGGGTTACTTATAAAAAACTTCTGTGTTTTGACAGCTCCTATGATTTTCTTCCATTTGTGATTTTCTAGAGTTCAATTATAACCTACAGAACACAGTGTTCAATATATAATTCCTGACATATGTTAGTTAGAACTCTTTATATCTGCTAGAGATGGAGTTGTCTGCACAATTATGATGTTTCTCCATGTTTCCAATGAATACACTCTAAAAAGAGCAAAAAGCTTTACATGTAAAAGGTACCACAAAACTTAGGAGGCCTGCATTAACCTATTTTCCTGATACTGTCAGTGGGATGGTATTAATTAAAAGCTATAAATGTTTATGATGCCACTGTGCTTTTCTATTCTAGACATTGATCTTAATTTTGAAAAATTGGTTAGCAGACCTGCTGAGGGAACGACACTCAGGGTGGAAGACCTTGTAAAGCAGTATTTCCAGACAGCAGAGAAGGTATTTTTCTACCTTTTACAATGTCCCTTTTTAATGTCATATTATATTTTTATTTGGTTTTTTTCTTTCTTTCTTAATGGAAATAGTGTGTCCTGAAAAGACTGACATTCACCCAGAAGTGAATTTATGTCCCATAAAACCGTCTGAGAATTACCTCATGAAGTCTGTGTCTTAGATTAGCAAGTAACTGTTGTGTGTAGGTTGTGCAGGTATGTCAGCACAGACTGGTTTGACAGTGTGATAGCTCTTCGTGTGAACTTGCAATGTGTGCCCTGTACAGTGAAGTATCATATACTCAAGTACAGGAGGAAAATGTGAGGGAAGAGGTACCTTAAATTACTTTAGGGCCAGTGTGAGACTGTAGCATTTACTATTACTGACTTAGAGTCACTTGTTGCTTTGCAGTATATTTGTGTCCTCAGATGTCGTGCACGTCCACATTTTATTTAAAGCAGAGCAGGGAGAAGGAAGAGAGAACTTGGATAATTTACTTTCTTCCCACCCTGTTGTTAAATCTAGCATATTTCCCTTTCCCAACTACAGTGCAGTAACATCTAAGCGATAAAAAAAAATCAGTGAGCCATGTGCACAAATGCTTGATGTAGTTGATCAAGCATAACTTGCAGAAGCTATTTTAGTTGTAAAAAGTCCTTAGAGAAAGAATTCTTGAGGTTAAGATCCTTCAAATTACATCATCCTGCCTAACCTTAGACACATGCTAGGTGTCAGTATTAGGACAGCATGAATAATTTTCTTTTTTTCTACTTATTTTATTTAAACATTTTATTTTATAATAGCTAGAAAGTTTATTCCTCTGAGCAGCATTATTTCCTGGAAGTGTTTATTTTAGATGTTACTAGCATTGTGGTTTCTTTACTGTTCATAAAGCTTTGCTTTGACTAGTTTGAGAAATACTCTGTAAAGTTGGTGTGACATGCTAGTAGCAAGAGAGTTGTAACTGGTTTATGACAAGTACATTTGCTTATTGCAGTGCTTTTGTCTGATTCAAATATTCAATGCACATTACTGGTTTTGCAACCAACTTAATGTAATATTTATCTGAAACAGCTGGAATACTGCTTGCTTTCTCTAATGGCAGATGCTTCTTAACGAATTATTTTCCCCAATTCTAAAGAAAGTACAGCTTTCACTTCTAACTGAAAGAGGAATGGGAGAAGCAGTGCAAGAGTTTGTGGACAAAGAGGAAAAAGATGCCATAGAAGAGCTGGTGAAATTTCAACTAGAAAAAACGCAGAAATTTCTCAAGCAGCGTCGCACCGATGCAGTAGAAGAAAAAATAGATGAGGAGGTAATGTTCTATTAATGTTGATTCCCCAACAGAGGTCAAGACAGTAGAAAAAACAGTGCTCAAACATGGTTGAATAGATTTGCTGGTGTGTGGAGCATCTGCAGCAATTGCTTCTAGTCATTTTCTGCAATTAATAAATGAATAATTAATTTATGATGAAGTTTCAAATACATGATTTCAAAACTTGTACTGAAAAAGGGGTTTAAGTTGCACACATGTTCATAGAAAAAAATCTGTCTAATACATGTAGAACTACATATTTACCACTATTGTGAGAAAGATGGTAGGTATAATCTCTTTGTAGCTTTTTGTATTGGCTTAGGAAAGAGTACAAGAACAGGACAAGCATAAAGGAAATTTATCCTTCAGGTGCTCTACTTGCTTTTAACTGCTTGCAGCTCATGGTATCTCACAGACAGGCCTGGTTTATGTATATTGAGCAGCCCTTGAATGACATTTTTGTCAACTTGTTGAGCTTCCACATAAGCCCATGTATCCAGCTGTAATAGTCAAAATTGTCAAAGAAATTGTTCTGCAGCTTATCTGTGCACTGTTTAAAGAATAATTTGGTGAGGAAGGAAGGCTGCATCTACTTGTTTTCTTACTGATTGCTTTAATTCATGAGGGGTTGAAAGAGACCATAAACAAGCAGTGCCTGCAGGCTTTTTGTGACACTTTAGGGTGGGTTTTTGTTGTTGTTTCTTTTTAGAACTAATATATTTTTTCCATATTTGTCAAGTTGAGCTTATTAGTTGTACATGTACTGCAACATTGTCTCTTCTCATAATAGTTATTTTCTGTCTTACTTCTTCATCTCTGCCTCTTTTTCCAGTTACTCATATTTCAGTGTCCCCTATTGTCAAAATTACTATGCTTTCCTCTTAAACACAGTATCTCCTTCATCATGTCCCAAGTGATGTAGCTTCAATTATAACCGAATGTGAGATTCTTAAACCATAGGACAGCATGAAAGGGTCCTAAAAGAACTGTTCAGTTATTCTTGGACTCTTCACTTTTCACAGCTTTGCACTTACTGTGTTTTCATTATTGTATGACATGAACTGTTATTTTGACAGGAACTGTTTTTTTATTTTTATTCAGGTGCGAAAATTCAGGGAGAGTAGAAAAAAGAATACCGAAGAAGAGGATGAGGAAGTCCATGAGGTAATTACTCTGAATTTTGAACATTGGCTAAATAATGGAGTGGTGACTTCTGCATATAAATGCAGTCATTTAGCAATACTTCAGTAATACTTCAGCATTGTCCTTGCCAAAAGTGCCTGTCTGCCTTTAAAGCTTAGTAAGTCTGTTTTAAATCTTTGTTAGGATAATATATACCTCTGTTTGGCTTTCGAGGTCTCTCTTCTTGTACAAATTTATGAATCTGAATGTTCATTATTTCTTGTTTTTAACTCAGGTTAGACTAGGCAGGTGACTTTCAGAGATCTTTCAGCTTAAGCTCTCTGTGATCTCATCACCAGTGGACATGTGGATGGACTGTGTTGGGTGGTATTACTGGAACAAATGGGATGTATTGTAAACCTTTAGGTATTGTGTCCTTATCAGCAATGTTAGATCCCCCACGTACTTTAATTGCATTGTATTTCTAAAGAAAATTGCCAGCTACTGATAGCGTGGGTGCTCCTTTGTCTTTGCAAGTTATGTGGAACTGGAATGAAATTTTGAGATAAAGGACACCTGGGCTGAGATTCAGTTCTCCTAATCTAGGATATCATCACCTGAGCTAGTTGTCTTAAGCACCCACTGTCATCAATGAAGTTCAAGTCATGGGAGCCCGTTGGGTGCTTCCTCTGAGCAGACACATGTAGTTGACAGAGGATGACCTGAGCTGTTCACCAAACTTCACCAACAGTGTGTCACATTAACGAGCTCAATTCTGTTCTCAGATCTTAGCTAACTACTTTATATGTACACAGCTAATTAAATAAACTAAGTATTTTCACGGGTGTCCTTGCCTTCCATAACACTGGATTTATGTCTTCTAAGGCTCACTGGTTTAGAATTACACATTTTTATTTGTAATTATATATTTATTTTACATAACTATATAACAATGTAGTGTTTCATGATTTAAGATTCTTTTTCCTGTAATTATTGTTCCATTTCAGGCAATGATGAGGGCCAGAGCCCAGCGATCTGCGGATGAAGTTCTGGTCACAGCCTCCAGTGATGAAGATTCCATGGATATAGAGATGCCAGACAATCCAAGTGATGGCCTTTCTTCAACACTGAGCCGAGGAAGGGGTCGGGGAAGAGGTAGGGCAAGAGGTGCAAGAGGACAAAATTCAACAGCAAGAGGTTCATCTCGAAGAGGAAGAGGTAAGAAAATCTTTGCAGTCTTTGTACTGCAGTTTCAGACTTTTTATTTCTTTAAAAGGTGACTCTCTTCTGATGCTTCCATCAAGTGGAAATTGCTGCTTAAGAACTCCTACTAGGAAAAAAACTCTTCTCAAATACTTGTGGTATCCTATTGCATACAATTGTCAAGGCTTAAGTTGTGACTTTTTCACTGTGATTAGAAGAAAAATATCATGCTTCCCAGCTGTGAAACATAGTATACTTCTAAAAGATGCCTTATTGGGAAGGTCTGTACTGTGAAGTGCATGGATAAACCTTTGTCACTGCTAAAGGTAAAACATTTGATCAGTATAAAGAAGAGCTACAGATTGTCTGTATCCTAATGTAATTTACAACAGACTTTAATGTTTTTAGCGACTTAAAAAATGGGGAGTGTTTCTTAAGCAAAAAAAGTTAAATAGCTCCTTGGCTGAGTGTGGTTGTACACTTTGCAGTGGTAGTGGTGCTTCCATTATAGATGTACTTTCACTGTATATATACATGTATACATACACACACACACACATATATGTGTATATATATATAAATAACTCCTCTGAATTGTCTCAGTAATATGTCCAAATGTCTGAAAGCAGGTTGAGTCAAAACAAAGGCTGTTATCTTGGGTCTGATTTGGTTAATGCTTTTAAACTAGTTGTGTGAGCCTGAGTGCTCCAACACTCTTGTGGTCCCATCAGAGTAGAACCCTGTGTGTTAAGAGGTTGTGTCTGTGGTCCTTTGAATACTTGACCCAGTTCTTCTGCCTGTAAGGAAGGCTTTAATTCAAGGAGAAAATGAGGAGTAAAGAGGATTGTAGATTTTTTGAAGTGACTTCCCACTCAGTAATGATAGATTGAAAGAGGAAAAAAAATGGCCGCTGAACATTTTGTTTGCATTTTGTTTGTTATCTCTGCAGGAACCACCAGCCAAGAGTCAGCCTCTGGCAGCAGATCCTACAAATCTGGCAAGACACCATCTATCATGGATGGTAGGCTTGTGATCTATCTGTTACCGTAATCTGCTCTCCGAATTGTGGTGAAGATGTTTGTTTAATAATGAAGTGCTTTAATTGCCTTTTATTCTATTAGTCCATTTCAGCTGTGAGAAATTTTTTCAGCACTAATGAAATAGAATAACTAACAGTGATGAGAGAAAGAAAAAAGAGAAAGGAAGAAATTTGTGATATTCATGTGTCACAGGGTAAAATGGAATGTATCAGGAACTTCTAGCTAGAACTGCACATAGGAAACATATTACATAATGCAGTTTCTTAAGGAATAAACATAGAAAAAATGTGACTTAACATTTTAGGCAGAATATTCCTCAGGGGATAAAAAGTTAAATTTGACTGATGTTTACAAGTTAGTAAGCTTTAATGCAAATCCATTTAGCCTTGTAGTGAGTTTTGGAAATGCCAGTTTTTACTAGGGAAGAAACATTTTTTTTAAGCCACCTACATATGAGAGTAGCTGTTCCTTGCTGTAGAGGGAAGGCACTGAAGAAACAGCATAAAGAATCTATAATTAAAAGAAAAAATTACCACTCACTAATCTACACATAAACCCACAAAATACTCCAAGACAGACTGAATTTTAAATTAATCGGCAAATTACCTTAATTTAAAATTGGTCAGTAAATGACCTGGAATATTGTAGTGAAATGAATTTTAGCAGCTGTGTTCATATTTAACCTGTTAGATATACAGGAATTTCAGTTACGGTAGTATTTTTCATGTACTCTTAACCAACATTACTGATGATTTTTCAGCCAGACTGGGAAGCACCTGCAGCTGCGCAGAGGGTTATATCTCTGGGTTAATCGACTTAATTTATGTTTTGGGTTGGTTGGTTGGTTTGTTTTACAGGGTGTTTTGCAGTGGAAATGCATGCTAGGCAGATCATAAAACAAAAAAGAACTGCATAATGTTGTTTGCATTTAATTGTGTTAGCATTTAAAAATATTTCATGTTTTATTCCAGCCTTTAGGTCTTTGAAAACAGACCGCTCTTCAAATTCATTCCAGTCTTACTCTGAGGTAAGCACCTTGTTTTATGAGTGAAGCTGTGCTGTTTTTTACTGTTGATCTGAAAAATAATTGCACAGTCAAAACATTAGCCTAAATCAGCAGATGTTTCCAAAGTATCTGTTCCAGCATTAAGTTTTTACATGGTAATCTGTAGACCTTTTGTATCCTTTTTTGTTACAGTGTTTGTCTGAGAAAAGCCATGTTTTATTTGTGACCATAGTGTAAGATACCACGTGTATATGCATGAGTGTTTTGCTGGGTTCTGCAAGGTCAAAGGTGTGAAGAATAAACTTCTGCTGTATTTGCAAATTCGTGCAGTTCTAGCCTGGAGCCCTCTCAGATGTATATTATTCTAACTAAATAGGTGTCTAGTTGGGAAAAAAAAATAGAGGTTCTGTGCTGATACATTATGCACTCTCTCTGTAAGGGTAAGTTCTGTGGAAAATCTTTATACTCTTTTTTCAGGATATTATAGATGTTGATTCTGATCCAGAAGATACTTCTTTTGTTCCTCCTTCTTCCAAAATAAATCAAAGGTCAGTATGTTTGCTTCATAAATGCAATGTGTGCCTTATTTCTGACTGGCAGTCAGCAGAGTCTAAGGATCTGACTGACTACCAGATTTTTAGGAAAGTCATAACACTCCTTAGAGAATTTATATAAATTTTTGCTTGTTAATATGGGTTATCTTTCTGTAAAAGAAATAATTAGTTTACTGATTGAGGTAAACTTAATCAGAGTTTTATTATTAATATGTTATTTTAAGAATTTATATTGTTCTCCTTACTGTTACGTCCGTTTATTTTTACTTTGTGTATTGGTGGTCTAGCTCTAAGGTAAAGGGGAAGTTACTGGGATGTCTGGTGACTGAGAACATGCTGATGCCATTTTTTTTAATTTGTGTGTTTCAAGGTTTTCAAGTCTATCTTCACTTAGTAAAAGAGGTTCACAAAGCCAAACATCTAAGGGAGTTGATTTTGAGTCAGATGAGGTATGGTATATAGTACTATTTTTTAGCTTTATTTTATGTCAGTTTCTATAGCTCACTGTTTTACAGATGTTTGAGTAAAGCATTTCAGAGTGAAATTGAATTTATTCTTTTTTCACCAACAGGGCTAGATTATTGCAACCAACTTTGATTAGACTACCTGCATAATTATCAAAAATAAGGCTAGAAGGACGTCAGAAAAATATCCAGTCCTTTTTCCCTTCAATTTTTAGTTAGTGAATTGTCATTACTGAAATGTGGACCTGAAATTGCCTGGGAGAGAAAGTAATTATAATCTCTTCTAGTGCTTAGCTATATCCTTTCATTTAGTCATACGTTTTATTCTTGTAAAAAGGAAGATTTTTTTTTTTTTTTTGCGTTTAGAAACGGCTCTTTTCCAAGGCAATTTTGTTGCAAATTATCTAAGTACACTTCTTAAAAAATTTAAAACACTCTCTTCAAGTCTAATATGTCTGTTCTTGCGGTATGTCTTTGAACTGCTAAGAAATGGTTTCTTCCACAATTAAACAAGTAAAACTTTTTACAATTTAGCACTGAATAGAAGACACTCCATTCTATCAAGCACTGCGCAGTGTTTTCACAGGGTGTCATGCATGGTTAGAATCCATTCCTTAACAGTGTCAGATGATGGCCACTTCAGAGAAAATACTGTGTTCTTGTTCCTTCTCCCCACTGTGCTATCTCTTCTTGTACTTAAAGTAAAAATCTACATGTTTGCTTGAATATGCAAAAAGAAACAGTAGTTTTGATTTGTACAAATATCAGTAATATCAGGTGTGCAGTGTGTATGTAGACATAATTTTACTAAGGTATGTGCTGCTCATTTACAAGTGAAATATAGATTGTTCCTTATTTCAAAGTATCTGTTCTGGTCATGTTGAGGTAAACTTCTGTTCTCTGCATGTGCATCACATGGACTTTTAAGTCAAAAAATTACCTCTTTCATATCAACACCAACAAAAACAGGTCTGTCAGAAAACATGACTAGGCTTTCTAGTTTTTTCTAAAGGTGACTTTGCTTTTTTATGACTTGGAATGCCTGCTAGTTTTAATAATGTGTATCTCTTTGCAAATTTCAGGATGATCCATTTATGACCCCTGCAATGTCAAGAAGAACTAAGTGATTTCTGGCTTACTATGCAAGAGAGACTGGAAGTTTGTGAAGAAAATGGAAAGCAGTTTGCAAGACTTTGTGATATTTCTCTGTAAATGATACTTGCCTTCCATTTTCACTTCCATGAAATGGTTTGGTTTGGGTTTGTTGTTTTTTTTGCAGTCTCACCGTATTTGATATAATGTCTGTTACATTGCTTGATGCACTAGGCTAGTAGGTCTCATATTCTGAAGTACTGCCTGAAAGTGCAAGTTCTTTCTGAAAATCTGAAACTCTGTTTTCTTTTTGGGTTGATAATAAAAATGACAGTTATATCTTTTATAGAAAACTCCATCTCTTTGGTTTGAATTTCGCAGAGAAATAGATTTATAATAGCCTGCAGGTATGAGTATGGATGCAGTCTCAGCACAGCGGTACTTGTACTTACTTGTACTTACTTGCAATTTGCTGTGAATACAGTTGAAAACTCTGAATTCAGAGTTGAAGTTAGACACAGGAATACAATTTTCAGTATTGAAGCTATAAAATGTCTTAATGATTTCAATTCTACCAAGAGAACTTAAACCCACTATTGCACTGTTATTAAACATCGATGTATGTGGGAATGAATTCAGCTCTGTAATTCAAGAAGTACGAATGGGGACTCTGTATTTTGATGTTACAAACCTCATAGGAAAAGATTTTAGCTGAATCATATCAAAAGCTCTTTCTCCTTTTTCACAATTTTTTTTTCAGTCAGCTGTCAAATTCACAGTGGCTTTGTGTTTTATCTATGGAAGATAAACTTAGCAGCCTCCACTTTAGGGGAAAACATGTAACTGATGTGTGGAGAAAGACTGTACTGTAAAGACCTGCTTGTCCTAAACATTGGTGTGATTGGTTATAGGAGGGCGCAGGATGCTCTGAAAATCAATGTGCTTTCTCAGAGGTCACACTGGATAGTTTTTGAAAAATCACCACCTATGTAACTTCAATTCCCCTGCCCCAGAGAAGCTCAAAAATTCAGCACAGCTCAAAAGTTGATTAAAGCCATAGTAGTGAAAGATTGTTCCCAGGAGCAGGGAGAAAAGCACACTGTGCTGCAAATTTAAAAGGAAAAAAAAAGGCGTTATTCCTTTTTTTGAATGCTTCCAGACTTTTTGGCTTGTCTAGCTGACTCTTTTTTTATACTCTTCTTACAATCTTTTATTCCCACTAGGCCTGTTTTCTAATTTGTTATAGTCTTGTTAGGAGTACTCTTGCACAGATATTTTTGATTACTTTTTTTATTATATGAATTCGTGGTCCATCCATATACAGTAATTTCACTACTATAAGGCGCACCCTTTTGACTAAAATTTTTCCCCGAACCCGCAAGTGTGCCTTATAGTCCAGTGCACCTTGTATAATGGACAAAGTTGTGAAATTTGCCAACCTGGAAGTGTGAGCCCGCAACAGTCCCGAGCCGAGCAGAGCCCACCTGGCGGTGGCATCGGGGCAGCAGCGGTACGGGGGAAAAGCCAGGGGGGGCACGGGGCTCCCAGAGCGCCAGGGGGGCGCAGGGCTCCCGGAGCTGCATGGGGCTGCTGGAGTGGCGGGTCGGCGCGGGAAGGGAGGGAGCAGGCTGCCACAGAAGCCGTGAGCCACGGCAGCTCTGAGCTGCCGCTCCAAGCCACCCCGAACTGCCACCGCCTCAAACTGCCACTGCCCCGAGCCCCGCCTTGCCAGCCAGCGCCGGAGGCGGGCAGGAGTGCCAGGGCCCACACACAAGGAGGGCGCTTGGGACTGCATTTAAAGGCTGTGCCAGTCTGTGAAAAATGTTTGCAAATTGAGCACCTGCCAGTAATTCGTTACTTTGTTGCACACGGCGCAGCTCCTCGCTGCAAAAAAAAAAGTGTGAGCTGTGAGCCGAGCTGCAAGGGGGGGCCGCACCAGACAGCCCCCAGCCAGCAGCAGCCGCACAGCAAGAGAGGAAGCGGGCAGCACCGTGCCACCCCAAGTCACGGACGGTCCCAAGCCACAGGCGGCCCTGAGCCGCCCTGAACCGCAGCAACCCTGAGGTGTGAGCCGCAGCCGCCCTGAACCGCAGCAGCCGCAAGCTGCCTTGCCAGCTGGGGGCGGACGGGAGTGCCGGGCCCTGCGCACGAGGAGGGTGCTTGGGGCTGCGTTTAAAGGCTACACCAATCTGTAAAAACTGTTTGCAAATTGAGCATCTGCCAGTAAACCCCACGATCGCAGGATTCCATTACTAATTAGTTACTTAGTTGTGCACAGCACAGACCTTTGCAGCAAAAAAAAAGTGCGCCTTTTAGTCGTGAAATTACTGTAGCTTAATTTCAAACATTATTTTTCACTTTAGAAATCGCATCATTTCACAGGTGCCTTTTATAAAAACCACATTCAGCATGTCAAATCATGACACTCCTGTGCAGCTGCTTGTTTTAATATTGGAGTGCTGGGGATTGTTGAACAAGGGTGATGTTGGCAGGAGCAGTTGCCAAATCTGCTGTAGCCTGTTCTCTAGTAACAACCAAAGGTAGATGAGCTGCTTCAACAGCTCACACTGGAGCATGTTTTAAATACAAATTAAATCAGGTGTTGTGAAGCAGAGAAAGACACAGCAGCAACATGGAAGACACCTGACACAGAGAGCTTCCACTGGGCTTTTCCATGACCCTTTGTGGGTATTTTGGCTGTGCCTGCCCAGTGTGTGGTTGGATCACAAGACACAGAATGCAACTCAGAGGAGGGTGGGCTTGAACTGAGTAGGGTGGAGATTCCCATCCTACCAGCAGCCTGGCTTAGGAGGTGAGAAGATATCCTGCTGTCCTGCATGCACTTGGTCTTCAAATGCAATGGCAGCTCTAGCTACATTTGCAAGGGTACCCTGCTAGAAATTAAGAATTATATCAAGAAGCATAAGTAAACAAAGCTGATAATTTTTGCTGGAATACAGATACAATACAGGAGAACAGGATCTGGCAGATGTGAAACAATAAGAGCTGGTGTTTGAGTGGCAGAAGACAGAATGCCTTTATGCACTGACCAGCAGCGCTAGAAAGGAGGGGGACTTGGGAGCTGCTGGAGCATCTTAGCAAGAAGGGAGACCTCTCTGTTCTCACCCCAAACCTATGAGAACACTGCTCTGTCCTACTTTCTACTATTTTCTTGGGCCTTTATTTGAGACTGGTTTCCTGACAGCACTTGTGAGTGTGACATGTTTCTTCTCTCTGAATGGTCAGGTGTGACTGCCACCTTAGCAGCTCCAGCAGGTTCACTGGAAAGCTTTCTCTGAGACAGGTGAATTGCCTAAAGAGCTTAAATTGGACAATTCTGTGGAAGACTGGCACCAGTGTGCAGAGTAGCACTGTGGGCTGTGCATTCTGCATATCCTACTGTGTCCAGCACCTGGGGAGTGGTGAAGAGAAGGCAGCCTGAGCAGTTGTCACATTTGGAAGAGTTATTTTCTCCAGTGAGTGACCAGTTTATAATAAAAGCTTTTCAGATGATGATCACTTAATTAATGGTTAAATAAAGCCTTTATATATAGAACCAGCTGGGGTTAGCTAACACCACCCAAGCAGATCTGTCCTCATCTGAGCTGCAGCACTGTACATGTGCACTTGGGAAGTGGCACATCTTTTGGTGTAAGGTTTGTGGGTGTTGATGTCCTGGTCCTGATTTTCTGTTTCCTGCTGTGTTTTGTGGGGAAGGCAGAGGGAGCACACATGCTGCCATCTCATCAATGCTTGGGACCAGCACGCAGCTGCCTTTTGCTCTGGATACTGGACTCACTGGGCTGGGACAATTCCTGTTCTCTGTCCCGTATAGTAATCACATCTTTGTAACTGCCTCTATTTCTACAAACCCTAGAAGGCAGTTCCACATCAGACTTTTATTCCTTTGGCTGAGAGAAAATACCTGCCGAGGGAAAACTTGAGTATTCCATGTCTCCCTGAGAGAAAAAAGGTTTTTGGAAAAATACTGTAAGTGCAATAAGGCAGCTTGTTATTTACAGTCCATCTATTCTATTCTATTCTATTCTATTCTATTCTATTCTATTCTATTCTATTCTATTCTATTCTATTCTATTCTATTCTATTCTATT
>PYHW01010840.1:8022463-8046812 GCA_013186435.1 Turdus rufiventris
TTCCATTCCATTCCATTCCAATTCATTATGCTAAGAAATAGGCTGAAACTTGCCTGCCACACCTGTAAAACAGCTCAGATTTGACCTGTCCTGTGAGAGAGCAGAGCTGGCACACGCGCTCTGCTGCTGGTGTATGAACAGCACGGAATTTGCTTGAGCTGGCTGCTGGTGGAGAAAACGCATTCTGCCATCTGAAGAAGAGTGCTTTTGCCTTTCCCACAGATGTACTTACCTCGGAGTAGCACCCGGGAGCGCAACTGCGTGGAAAAGCAGCACGTCAGAGCACAAATTATGTCATGCAGCCCAATGACTGCAGAAGATCCCGGCTCGGAGCTCGCCTGGGGATATAAAGCTGGCCGAAGGAGCAAAAGTAACGGCGAGCTGAGCGGGTGAGAAGCGCATAGCGGGAGGCAGGAGCATCTCCCCGCTCCGGCTGCTGGCATACCGTGTTTGCAGCCCCCGAGCGCGCCGGGGCTGAGCGGGGCGAGAGCGGCTCTCCCGGCACACGGAGCGAGTTCTGCTCTCGCAGATGAGCTCTTCCAGAGCCGGAGCGGCAGAGCGGCATCCCGGAGATGCTATCCTGCTTTGTCTGGCTCGCCCTCCCCGACTTGGTTAATGCCTTTGTGACCCCAAAGCTGCCCCTCAATGGGAGCCTGGAGGAGACTTTTGTAGTTCCGAACGTGTCGGGTTTCTTTTCCTGGGATAATGAGAGCCTGGCGGACTGGCAGAGCTTTGTGGACAGGAGCCGCTACGGAGCGGAGTCGCAGAGCCCCACGGTGAAAGCCTTGCTCATCGCGGCGTACTCCTTCATCATCGTCTTCTCCCTCTTCGGCAATGTCCTGGTCTGCCACGTTGTCATCAAGACGAAGCGGGTGCACTCTGCCACCAGCTTGTTCATCGTGAACCTGGCTGTGGCCGATATCATGATCACCCTCCTCAACACGCCTTTCACGCTGGTAAGAGAGGGCAGAGATGCCTGGGACTCTTCACCCCTAAGGGAAGGGAAGCACCTCAGCAGCCTGGGAGGGGGGATGCTCCATCACCATCCACCCCATGACTAAAGCCAATTTCTCTGGGTCTCTACAACGCCATAAAGGTGCTTTGGCGGCTTTTCCTGCTTTACACTGCTATAGGCATTGCTATAGGCACTGCTATAGCATATTTACACTGCTACAGCCATTGGAGTTGCCTTTGGAAAACTCCACATGTATTTTTCTTCTCTGATTGATGTTACCTAGCTGAAGATCGGAAATTACCCATTTGTTAAATGTGTCCCTGATAGCAGTACTTGAGCAATAATAACCTTGCAGTGATTGCTTGCTACTTTGTAGCATCTGATCTTTTTTTTCCCCTTCTCTTTCCTAAAGTACTTTGAAAGCAATGCTATAAACCTCTTGAAAAAAATTATTGCTCAGCATCGTTTAACAAGCTCTTTTGAAAAGCTGTGGTTTGCTTGAAGTGAGATAAGATGTACAGGTCAGCTCTGCAGAAGGACACACTGTAAATAAAACAGAACAAACGTCTTTGGTACTGCGCTGCTGCATCGTTCTGGATGGTTTTGCCAGGCCACTGAGCAGCAATAACCTACCTCTTCAGGGCTCAGAAGCCAGAAAATTATACAATTATACAAAGAACCTGCTGTCTTAAAAGTGTCTTTTACAGAGCACAAGAAATAGTGTACTGGAGGTGTACATATAAGCAGTTGTGGGGTACCCATAAGCAGTTGTGGGGTGCACAAAACTAATGGTCTTCTTTTTTAGGCTCGTTTTGTGAACAGTACCTGGATCTTTGGGAAGGGGATGTGCCATGTCAGTAGGTTTGCACAATACTGCTCCCTCCACGTCTCTGCCTTGACCCTTACAGCCATTGCTGTGGACAGGCACCAGGTGAGACCTCTCTGAAGCAGAGACATGGAAAGCATGGGAGAGCATAAGTAATCTGAGAAAGGATGAACCCATGCCCTTTCCCCTTCAGCTACCAGAATATTGTAAGATTCATGAGGAGCTGACAGGGTAGGGGGGCAGTCCTTGTTGTCAGAATAGTTTCAAACCCACAGCAAGGCAGGAGGTATCCATCACCTTGCTATATCTTCCAGCTGAGTAAAGGGAGCTTTTATGCAGTAGATAGTCCAGTAGCTCTCAAACAGGGAGAAAGATCAAGGTCCTGATAGGAATTCATGTGGACAGCTCTCCTTTGGGGTGGCTTGGCCAGCACCAGGGCTGTAAGGGACATCCCAGTTAACTTTCTCAGCTCTGTCTCCCGATGTTCTGGGATGTCCCATCTCCTGTTACCTGAATACTGGAGATCCAACTGTGGCACACCGGTGTTTGTCACAAGCAGAGCTGTGGCTTGCTGTTGATAAAGGACTCAAAATTGGGGACATTTGAGTATTATCAGCTTGGAGTCACCCAATAATCACACAAAACTGTTTACAGTTGGCATTTTCTGCTAGAAAAATTGTTTCCAGAAAATGCACTGACTAACAAAAGCATTCTCATGGAGGTCTGGTTAAACCCTTTGGTTCTTTGGGTCACTGATACTGAAGAGTTTGAGACTTTTTTCTCCTTTATTTTTTTAATTGTTTTTTTCTTTATCTAGTAAAGAATTTTAACCTAATAAGGAACATGTGTTAGCACCTCCTGGTATGCAGTTTTTCCTACCTTGATGAAATTTGAAAGCAGGACTAGTATCTGACTTGAATAATATTTCATGATGTTAAAATTCAGGTTTTCATGTACAGCTTATGGTCATTGGGAGCTGGGTCAAGACTGTACTGCTTGCATGCTAAATTGCCACATTAAGTAATAGATTTAAGGCTGGAAGATTGTCTGAAAAAAAAAATATAATTTTTTCCAGAACTGTAATAAGCTTAGATTTTTGTTTATTTTGCACAGGTTATAATGCACCCCCTGAAACCTCGCATATCAATTGGAAAAGGTGTCATCTACATCTCCATAATCTGGATCATGGCAACTTGTTTTTCCCTACCACATGCTATCTACCAAAAGCTCTTTACCTTTGAATACAGGTAAGGATGTGCCTTGCTTTCCTTCACAGTCTGCCTGGAGGCCAAGCTCTGAGCAGTCATACTTTGGTATATCCTACTGAAAGCCTTGAGCATATGTCAGGGTCAGGCAAATATGGATCTAAACTACAGTTTTCATCCAATTCCTTTTGCAATGTCTGATATCCTGTCCTTTTTATTTTAAAATATTTTATCTTTATTCTGTCCCACTAATCACACGAAGCAGGCTAAGAAGTTAGAGGATCTGACTTTATCCTTTACTTCTATACACTGGCATTTTATGCCATATACCAATCTGACTTGTTTGGGCAGACCAGAAATGGGAAACAAAAAACAACAACCAACTAACCAAACAAAAACACACTAAAACCTGACAGGTTTTGATCTACTCTTTAGCCCTAGGAAAGCAGATAAATCTGCCTCAGCTGTCAAGACCCTTTGTATTTGGAAAATGCTTTAATGAGGTAAGGGTTCTTAATATGTGTAGAGACTGTGTTCCTATTTGCCAAAGGACAGAAAATAAAAACCTGTTTATGTGCAGCTGGCAATTTTGTAATTGGTGAAACTCATAAGATTATCATAAGGTCATGAAGCCCATAAGAAATTATCACCACATTGCTCACTGTCTGCTCCATGGCTCAGATCCTTGAAGAGCAGAGCTCTGCTCAGCTGTGACATTTGTGAGATTAACACAGTGTTTGCTTTCAGGCCCTATGGCAGGAGCCCTCTCCCAACTGCCTCCTTGTTTCTGGTGTATTTATCCTACCCAGCCATCTGTGCCTCTCATCCTCTCCCATCTCTCCATTTGCAGCGAGGATGTTACCCGGTGCCTGTGTCTGCCAGATTTCCCTGAGCCTGCTGACCTCTTTTGGAAGTACCTTGATTTAACAACCTTCATTTTACTCTATGTCCTGCCCCTTCTGATCATCTCCGCTGCCTACGTGACGGTGGCAAAGAAGCTCTGGCTGCGCAACATCATCGGGGATGTCACCACCGAGCAGTACTTCGTCCTTCGCAAAAAGAACAAGAAGACCATCAAGATGCTGATGCTTGTTGTCATCCTCTTTGCAGTTTGCTGGTTCCCCTTGAATTGCTACGTCGTCCTCCTCTCCAGCCAGACCATCCGCACCAACAATGCCCTGTACTTCGCCTTCCACTGGTTTGCAATGAGCAGCACCTGCTACAACCCCTTCATCTACTGCTGGCTCAACGACAGCTTCCGATCGGAACTAAAGGCTTTGCTCAACATGTGCAGAAAACCACCCAGGCCCACGGAGCAGAGGTTCCCCTCCACAGTCCCATCCTACCGACTGGCTTGGCCAGAAAATGGCAACTTCAAGAGGTTGCAGGCCTCCCATGTGCTTCCACCATCCTCCACCATCCAGTCAGGGAAGACAGACATCTCTGCAGTTGAGCCAATAGTAGCTGTAAGCTAAACAGTGACCTCGGACTGCACATAGATTTGGCAAGAGCCAAAACAGTGGAAGATGTGGAGCCCTGGCCACACAACAGGTGATAAAACCAAGAAGGAGGCTCTGCAGGAGGCAGTATGAAAGAGCTGCATGTTTGATGCAGGCTGATGACAATGGTGTGGAGACCCTAGAGGGGAGAAAGTAAACTCTTCCCAGGAAGGAGCTTTTGTCTTCATCAAGGTGACTTTGGACAGGCTCACAGAATGGGATTCTTTGTGTGTGTGTTGCTGTTACCTGCATGACTAAGCCTTTGTAGAACTAGGACTGTGGGTGTGTTTTCCTGGTACTTAAACAACAGCATTATCACATCAGATCTCCCTTCCCCTATTCTGAGTCTCCTCGTGGCAACATGGAAATGATTGAGATGTTGACCTTTCTGTTGCTATCTGAGATCCAGTGCAACCGGGTAGGAGAACATCCTTTCTGAACTGGGGTCTGAAAAGTCAAGACCTGTTCAGAGTGAATGAACAGATTTATTCCATAAATCCATTTTAAGATCAATTTGAAGAAAAGTGGATGCCTATCCTTCAAGCAAGTTGATGGTTTTTCTTCAAATAGATAACCAAACCCAAAAAACATACAAAAAGTTGGACATGCCATTCACAGTTGGAGAATGGATAATTAAGTGCTGCTGTGGGTTTGAACTAAAACCTTTTATCAAAGCGTCTTTGCATCACTGTCAAGTTGCAGCTAAAGGATCTCATAGTTTGACTTTTTAACTTGCCTTTGAGTGTTGCTCTCTTACCCTGTAAAGCACCTGTGTGCACTTGTCACTTCAGACATTTGGGACATTTCATTCCAACTAAGAAGTTAGCTCTCTGGAATGAGTTCATAAATGAACTGCTTTGAGAGGTCATATCTCTGACAGCAAGTAATAAAAGTGGAACATTTGATGGTGAGTTATCCTCTGGTGATGACACAATTTTGGTGCATTTGAGGATAGCTGAGATGTGTCCTATTTGGAGTGCCTAAGAAAATTCACAACTGCAAGTGTTTGAAGTAGATTTCAGAACTTAATGTTCTTAGCAGAAAAAAACACGGGTTTGAGCAACAAAAAAGTGGTGTTCCAAAAACTGTACCTTATATTGCACAGAAAAACAAACCTCCTCATGCTGTGGAAATTAGCTTGGGTATCACACCAGGGTACCCCATTCCACATTTAACTTGCAACATTCAGCAGTGAAGTGAGAAAATCCTATTATTAAAAAAAAAAAAACAACCAACAAAACAAAACAAACAAACAAACCAAAAAAAAAACAAAAAAAAAAGAAAAAAGAAAAAAAAAAGTGAAGCTGTGTATCTCAGTGTCCTGTAATAAACGTACAGTTCTGAAATAATTTTAAGCTTTGTGCAGTGTTTTCACACTTCAATATTTAAAGAGACTGAAGTATCTACCACTCTTTGCAGCCAGCCTGCCCTTGCACAAGCGGTTATCAGTCTCTCACTGTGAATCCAGTGCTACTTCACTGCCCTCTATCAATGCTCCTGGAGTCAGAATATTTTGTATCACTGATCTGCAGAGTCAAATCTTTCCTCCTGCCTTCTTTGACCCCTTACACCAATTCCCATTTCCTCCCTCAACATTTGCAACATATCAACCCTGAATTGTTAAAGTAGTTGAACTGGATGATCACTCCAGGTCGCTTCCAAATGAACTATTCTATTCTATTCTATTCTATTCTATTCTATTCTATTCTATTCTATTCTATTCTATTCTATTCTATTCTATTCTATTCCATTCTTAATTCCCAATTGTGCAGACCTTGTGAACTGTGCTCCCCTTTCCAGTGGCAGCAGAATCCAGCACTTTGCTAGCAAATAAATGTCTGTGAATGCTGAGTACCTCAGTAAGATGTTCTTTCTGAAGCTGAAGGAAGCATCCTAAGATCAGCATTTTTGAGTGCAGTTGTCATCCTGCTATATATGAGGAGCATTTCTGTAACTCCAGTAGACAAAATCCTCAAATGCCCACTCAAATGCTGCTGGTGGGCTGGAGCAGGGCTCCTGCAGTTGCAGCTCTGGATCCTGCACCCCTGCACTGGGTGGCAAACCTTTCTCCTCCAGGCTCTGCTCAATCCTGAATCTGGGCACAAGTGGGGGATGCAAGCAGTTGAAGCTGTTTGATTTAATTCAGGGGAACAGGATGGATGGACTGGGTAAAGGGAAGAGGCAGATTGTACAGTGAACTTCAGGAGCCTGTTCAGGAATGAACAGGTGGCTGGTGGCAAGCAGAGGTGCAAGTCTCAGAGAGACTTGGACAGCATGGCAGAAGGGGACATGGTTAAAGCCCTGGAAATTATGCCCTTGGAAACTGTGTATCATACAACACGTGTGCTGTAATGTGCTTAGCATGGTACAGTTTAACTTCTAATAATTACCAATTTCTCATTTTCTTCATGTCTAATTTGGGATTCTGGACAAATATTTGGCATTCACCAGTGCTGCTGAAATCAGTGTGGGGTTGTGCTCTGCACACACAAAGAGCAGTATGATGCCAAATACTCCAAAATATTGCACTCTGGGCAATTTAACTTGGACATCGAGGCTTCATGGGTATTTTTTCATTCTACCCCATCTCTCTTGCAGACCAGAGGGCTCTTTTAAAATTCTAATACAGCCATTGGTGCATAAACTGCATTCAGATGTCATCTTGGTGGGTGTGAAGGGAGGATCTGAGTGCTGATAAAACGAGACAAAATGTGTACAGGGCGGAGATCCTTTAATTTTCCATTTGGTGTGTGTTTTCCTGCTGTAGCTGGTGTTCTTGATATATTTTTGAATTTGGGAGGTGTTGCATAAGGCACTGAACAGCTGTTCATTGCAGGAGGTCTGCATAGCCCAAGAACAGGCATTTTGTGGGAAAATGAACTGCATTTAGAGAATACAATATCTGGCACATGAATAAAGGAACTCAATTAGGGTTACAAAGGTAAAGTTAATGCTGGCGTCTCCAAAACTTTGAGTGGTTGGCTCTACAACATCTGTGGTTTAGCGTGTTTTGGGTTTTTGTACTCAAAAGTGAATTGTTATTTGTATCAACAATACTGTTTTCATATTTTTCTAGTTCCTAGAAAAATATTGTAACAGGCCTCAGAAAACAAACTTGCGAGTTCTAGGAATACATGAATATTAATTTTCAGTTTCTAAAAACATTCCTAGTGTTTTATTAATTTTCTGTGTGTGGAATGATGCAGAGACCTTGCAAGGGAACAAAGGCAGTGTCATGAGGTAATTGACAGCTTCTGCTATTCTGAATAGTGCTCAGGGGAAAACAAATCCTTGAAACCACCTCATGCTTTTACACATAAAAGGAGGTCAATTCTTCAAGGCACACTGAGATCACTCAAAGAAAAGATGACAAATTTTTCCTGCACAGAAGAAAGGAACCTCGGCTTTGGTTGGTAATGTTTCTGACTGCAAGCCAGCCCATCTCTTCTCCTGTCAATGCGGGATGAATTTGTCCTCTCAGCTGATGAAAGATGGAGATGAAAAGGCAGCTGCTTAAAATATAGAAATGTCCTGTAACTACAGGAAGAGTAATTCCATTGTCTCTTTGCCATTTTCAAAGGATACCAGACACCATCTCCAAGCTATTGTTATTTACTTCCACCCTTCTTATAGAATAAGTGAGATTCCAAAGACTTCAAAATCACAGTTTTATGAGAAGCATAAACCTCTAATTTCTTTAATGAATATATTAACTAGCTACCATTAACTGTTACAAACATGGTTTTTATCTCTGGCAGGCTCTGATCTCTTCTCTCTGGTGACCATTGACAAGACACAAGGGAATGGCGTGAAGCTGAGTTGGGTATAGTTTAGACTGGATATCAGGAAAAGGTTCTGCACCCACGGGCTGGTTGGGCACTGGAACAGCTTCCCAGGGCAGTGATCACAGCCCCAGCCTGACAGAGTTCAAGGAGCATTTGGACAGCACTCCCAGGCACAGGGTGTGATTCTCGGAGTGCCCTGTGCAGAGCCAGAATGATTCTGATAGGTTCTTTTCCAATTCAGGATATCTTATTAGTATTTTATTATGGGGAGTCTTAAATATTTGCATATTGCATGTGAAACTTCAAGATCTATTATGATGCAGTTTGGGTAGATCACAATTAGAACAGTCTGGCTATGAGCTGCATAGAAGTCGTTAACGGATTGCTCTACAAGACCATGACATCATCGCCAGCTACGGACTTGTCTGCTTGTTCCAAATCTCAGGCTACAATTGTGCACTGAAGCTACTGAGTAGGGAGCTTATGCTGGGCTTAGCAACAGCTGGATGAAGCTGTACGATTCTTGGATGTGAACAGGTACATCTGCATGGCACTGAGCTGTGACCCATGCATGCACTTAGCTGTTTCAAGAGCTCCAGGGATGTCTTAGTCCTTTAAGTAGACTGACCCAGAAACCGAATGTGGACACGGAGAGAGAGCTTTAGAATAGCAGTTTCCCAGGAAACTATTATTCACATCTACCTTACTTGTAAAGCTCTTGAGTGAGAGTGCAGCCAGGTCCCTGCTGGTGCAGTCTGCCAGCCCTTGTATAGAAGCCACAGGGCTGTGAACACTCACTCTGCACCCACAAAGGCACCTACACCACTAACAGCTCTTGGAAACTTGGCTGGAAGGGCTGTGCCTTCCCACAGCCTCAGTGTCCAGCGCTGGTGGCTGGTGGCTTGCTCTCTTATTCCTGATCTTCCTTGTGCCACCGAAGGGGAATGAGGATGGGATCCTCCTCTGCTCTCCCTATTCTGCACAGCCCAACAGAAGGGCAGCCCCTGCTCCTTCCTAGGGGTGGCACAGTGGGCTTGGGAAAAGGTTTAGACCAGTGGGGAAACAGGGAAATTCTTTGGCCCAACCTTTTTTTACTTCTGGGTACAATGTCCCCCATAGCCTGTTTTCTGGCTTGAAGGGATTTCTGAGTCACGGTGTGGTGAAACTTCCCACCTCTTGCCTTAGGCTCAAAGCCATTCAATGATAGAGAGGGTGAGGTGAATCCAGTCATCATCATAATGTCCTCACCAGGAAAAAAACTGCCTTTATCTACATAGCAAATTAGTGTCTCCTGGCCAACTACCACAGTTTATAAACTGAGTAGGGATTATCCCTTTGGCCACTTCGGGTTCAGGCCATGTCTCCTGCCAGCTTCTTGTGCACCTGCTCTTTGGCAGAGCTTGGGAAACTGAAAAGTCCTTGGCTTAGGATAAGTACTGATCAGAAACAACCAAAACATCAGTGTGTTATCAGTACTATTTTCATGCTGAGTCCAAAACACGGCATTGTGCCAGCTACTAAGAAAAAGTAACTGTATCCCAGATTAAACATGGATACCAATTAAATAACTGAAGGTCTAACAAATGATTCCTGGCTCTAAGGTGTCAGCTCACCTATTTCCACAACATGCAGGGTTAGGTCTATCTAGAGCAGACCAGATATGTGGTGGTTCATAGTGCTTGACTCTTAGCCCCTAAGGTCACAAGGATATCAGGATTTTAAGACATAATTACATTTTTTCTAGGCTTTTAGTTAAAAACACTATGATGTGACAGTTCTGTCAGAGGTTACCAGTTTTTAGGAATATGAAGCTAAGGACATGTATCAGATGTTCTAAAAGCGTATAATCAGCCTCTGAAGGTACAAAACTCAGTGGGATATTTTGGGAGGGACATGTAGGGTGGTGATAACCAAATTGTTATGGTCTCACCCCTAGTGACTTTTGGGAGTTGCTCTAGAAGTGAACTATTTGCCTAGAATTTGTCTTGAAGCAGTCCTGAGACAGGGCTGGGGAATCATCTGACACTTGAAAAAGGAGGACAGCAAAGACCAAACTCTTGAGCTTTGTCCCTGGTTTTCCTGTTCAGCAGTGCAAACACATTCCAAGACAAGCAGACAGCAGCCTTAGGCTCTGTTTCTCATCCTGCAGCTCAGAATCCCAGCAAAGAAGCTTTGTTCTGAGCTGTGCAGCAGCACATACTTCTCTCATCTCAGCTGTATTTCTCTCATCTCAGCTGAGTTCAGATAAGAGTGAAAAAGCAAACAAAGACCCCGATTCTTTTGTTGCTGGTTGGGAGATTTCACATGAAGTTATAAATGTGCAAGAGCTAAAGTAATTCAAAGGTAGCACAAGCAGAGTGACCCCAGGCCGTTTTCATCCCTGGACTGCTAACCCATTCAAATGCCTTCAAAGGCAGCAAGCACTTTGCCTGAACTATGTGGGGAAGTGAGACTCTCATTCAAGGGGACTAACTCAGCAGCCCCTGGGTTGGGTGGGAGCTCATTTGTAGGCCAGGAATGTTGTTTGCATGGTGTTTGGTTAATCTCAATTATTATAAAAACCTTGAGATGACTCACATCAAGAATCTGAAGAACCAAGAGGGAAGATGCAAATTTTACTACCTAAAAAAATTAAATAGTGTTATAATGCAAATTCTTTGTTGCAGTCCTTCAGGGGAGGGTTGATAATATGACATGAACCAAACAGATATTTGAAATGCAATGATATAAAGCCATAATATTTTCATTACATTATGTCACTTCAGAAATAACTTTTCTAATGTTTAATAGGAGTAATTACTTTTTAGCATTACACTAGTAATTTAGTATATTAAGTTAAATATTCCACTACGAGGAAAGCAGCTTCTGGAGCTCGGGTCCACACAACCTGCATGACAGAAAGACACAAACTGCCCTGAACCTACAGCTAGATTTTCATTTGTACCATTCTCATATGGTCTGTGCAAAGTGGTGCTCAAAGAAAAGATTTCTAGAATAGTTTACTGTCATGACACAGCCTTGAGTCCTCCCTGCTTCCATGACTCACCTGTGCCTGAACTGGGGGCTAAAGCCCTTTTACCACCTCCATCTTCAGAAAACCACTCAAAACCCGATTTCTGTCTTTCTGTTCACAAAGTACAGTCAGGACATCCTTTGTTGATGGGGTTTTAGGCATAGGCACTAAACTAGTCAACAAAGCTGCTATTAAAACATATACTGTTCCCAATAAGAAAAAAAATGGGACATAAAATATGTTTTTATTCTAAAAGTGACTGACAACATGCAGAGGCAGAAAAACAGCAGGGTACAGCTACTTTTAGAGGCACACCATCTGCTAATGGAATAAACATTTTTACTTGCTCTCTGCAGTTTGAATCTCAAGTTTTTAATCTCACAAAAGCCACTGTAAGGCAAAGCATGTGCAGAGGAACTAGCTGCAACTCTCCCACATTTAGAAGATTATTAATACCCAAGTGGTGGAGAGAGATGGGGCAAGAGGGAATGGCATGGACCAAACTTGAACCTTGACATTGTCATTTTACCTTCTGGAATATTTAAAACAGGATAGATGTATGTACCTGTTTCTAGAAAGAGTGTAGTGATTAAGACGCTGAAGACGGACTCTTTTTCATAAGACCTAAATTGGAATTCAGCCTATCTTCTGAAAATTGCAAAACACAGCAGGAGCAGTGCCACTAAAACGTAAGTAGAACTGAGGTGGGCAGTTCAGAAGCACATCTTAAAACAGGAAGATACAGCTGAAAAGTATGTGCTGAGACTGTGGCCAAGTTGTAGATAGCAAATTGCATTGTGGATATGCTATTTATCATGTGCTGACATTTTCTGAATAGTTTTTTCAAGGTTAAACAGATTTTGAACAAATTCATGTTGCTCTGACAATTTAATGAAAACAAAAATTAAAAGACCAGAATTATAACCACTGTCCAAAATGTTTTCTTGGTGTTTAGCATCAGACCACATGTATTTGCACTATGGCCACACGTGACTGTTCCTGAAACCTTCAGATGCTTATAGTGTTATAGTTCACAAAATTGATTTTATTTTAATAATCAGGGAGGATTGACAGGCATTTTATTAAACACTTCAGAAGACAACAACAGATTTACTGCAGCAAGTCATACTTTAAAATACAAAAGGGGAATTAGTAAAAAGTTAGGTACATATCCAACATGAAATATGAATATGTGGCTTTCAGGAGCTTTGAATTTTAAAGACTGAGAATTCTACTTACATCAAATAGTTCAAACACATCCACATCACAAAATCTTAGTATTGCACTATAGCTCCTTGCCCAAGACATACAATGTGCACCTGCACTGCCCACATACAGAGGACCATCAGCAACACATCAGCACAGCCAGAGAGAATCTAGGAAAGGTTAAAGGGATGGTAGGCCTTGTGGCAGAAGTATGGCAGTAAAATTCAGCAGTGTGGGCCACCAGTGTCCAACATAAGCCCTGTTTTGTGCTGGTAGTGCAAGAGACATTAGGATTGCAGCTGTGCTGCTGTCCTGTGCAGAGGTAGCATAAAACTATGGCTTAAAAGACTTATTTTAAAATAAGGCTTGTCTTAGTTCAAAGCCATAAGAAAAAACTGAAGAGTTCTTGTAATGCTAGCCCTAAGTGTAGCAGCAGCACTTTCAGATCCACTTGTTCAACAGCAGCTGCCAGATGCAAGATTTCTCTGAAATCTGCTGCAGCATATAAAGAGTTCTGTGCAAAAATGGTAACACTGATTACTCCTGTTTGCCCCTCATCCACCATATGGAGAATGCCAGCAGATGAGAGCACAAAAGTGGGTTACACTAAGGAACTGGAAACTGGAAGTCCTACCTAGCTATAAAAGAAGTCCTCCTTTGTTTAAAATGCCAACTTGGAAGAGGTGACATTGGTAGAAGGTAAGTTCATTTCACTTACATGGACAATACAGAAAAATAAGTCAGCATATCACATTTGTGAAAGATATACACTGCCACTGTGGTGCTTCACCCTCTACCCACCTCACCTTGCATCTAATATTTCAAGACAAAGGTCACTTTAATATTCAGTGAAGGCTGATGTCTTGGGCAGAGGGGATAACAGTAAAGCTGAATTCTACTCTCCCGAAATGGCCCAATAACAAATTAATGTATAATGAATGTACTCCCCCTTATTTTGTCTGTTCCAACACACTAAACCATCTTGAATTAAAATATAGTCACATTGTGTGGGGGAGAGCAACCTTTCATATTATTAGTATTTAGATCTACTTCACCTTGGCTGCTGGGTGCTTGGCCCTGCAGAGGCATTGGTGCTACTTTAATACAGGTTAGTTTGTCTTCTAGAGTGTGGTTTGGAAAACAGCACAACTAATATTGAATTCGATACCACAAATATGTTGAGAAAAATTCTACACATAAAAACATTACAACATAAAAACAACTTTGACAAACCATTACAAAAATAGAACCAACTTCACTGATCTTCAGTCTAAAACTCCAAGGTGGATTTGTTAGACACGAAGACCGAACAACTGAGGGCTAGCAATTAAACCAACACTCAGCTTACATTTTGTAAAAATTACATTTTGTAAAAAAAGTAGACATTTAAGACATTAAGACATTATTAATTTATTAATACATAGAAAATTAAAAAACCCTAATATTTACAGCAGTACCTTTTTAACATTAGAACTGTTTGTAGTTTCTTTTCCACCAGTGTCAAGTACTGGGATCAAGTACCCAGACATGAAAGCTGGGATGACTGGCTGAACAGAATAACCTCTATTTCTCCAATGAAGACACAGCCAATATCAGTGGCAGCCATCATCTGGGACAGATTAACCAGATTCATTATAAAACCCCACCCCCAGCCCCTCTTTTCCAGGTCAGAGAGCCCAAAGTTACCTTAATTAAACCCCAGAACTGAGATGGCCACAGGTGCAGAGCAACACCTCAGAAAGAAATGTGGCCATATCTTTTTGCTACATGCAGGGTTATATTTCCCATCCCTGCCCAGCATGGAGTGAGCTCTGTTCAGCTGCCAGCTTCAGCTGCATTCAATGCACATCACTTGTTACTCATGACAGAATTGTTTTGTTCTTACTCCTCCCTGTGTGTGGTTTGATTTTTTCAATAAATAACAGAAGTGTACAACATTATTTTTTCAGGCACATGACTCCTGATTATTATATAACAAATAGTCTGTAAACCAGTTTGGCCTCTGGGGAACTGTCAAGAGATTGAGAACGTTGCATTCAAAGAGCAGCACCTTGCCCTGAGCACAGCAGAAGCAGAGGAGGAGCAGGCTCCTGGCTCCTGCAGCTGGGAAGCGTCAGCATGAAGAATCTATAAGTCTTTGGCGAAGCCTCTTGTCTTCTCTTGTATTCACACTGCCACCTGCATCACGGTCTGCCAGAACTGAGGAGAAGGAAAAGTTTTAGAAGAGGAAGGGCCATCAAACCACTCGACACCTTCTAGTGCACAAAGGAGCTGCCACCATGCCCGTGCTGCCTCCACTGTCCCACGTCCAGCACCAGGGTGCCCTGTACATCACTCTCTCAAAGCCAGCATGCACCACTGGTTTGCTAACAGCCCCTAATAAAGACATGCTGACACCACGAGGGACAGCGGAAAAGATGATGAGCTGTGGGCAAAGCTTTGCTGATGGTGGCAGAGCCTGCAGCTGTCCCCAGGCACAAGGAGAGGGGCTGCACCAGCCCGAGCTGGTCATGAACTCAGCAGCCTCTTTCTGCAATGCTTTTTAACAGAGATTCAAGCATGAGTTTGTTCTGATCTGGGCAAAAATAAATCCTTGAAGTGTTTTCCTGAGATGAAAACAATCTCAAAAATTCTGCTTTCAGATAAAATGAGTCAGATTTTCTATTAATTTCTCAGCTCCTTGAGCCTAAATCTCCACCTTAGGCTCTTATATTTTGCTTCCAAACCCACCTATCATTTAAAAAATGGGCAGATTTGAGACGAAAACTATATGCTGTCAGAATTAATCTGAGCTGCTGCACAAGAGCTGGCTGCCAAAAGGACTTCTTCTGGTTCAAAAGTAATTCTGCTTGATTATTCTGAATTATCCTGTTGTATAATTTGACTTCTCTAAATCTCAGCCTACCACAATTGCTTGACCTAAGTACAGAGGAACAGCTAACCCTTGGGTACTGATGCTTCTTTTTTAATTAATTACAGGGCACAGCTTTCTGAAAAGAAAATAGATTTATTCTTTTCCTGCCTCTGAAACAGCTCTTTAACTCTCCCTCAGCATTGTACTCACATACTCAGGGTAGCTTCTAAATATTTTAAAGCATCATCACTTTTGGTTTATACCACTTCCTGGATATTTGGCTTCTCTAATTCTGCACTTGAGGAAGAAACTGGTTTCACAATTAAGATATAACACTTTTTAGGGTAGAATCCCAGACAGCATCTTAAATGAGTGATTGCTCAAGCTGACCATGGGACTGATGGGATATCCACTGTTGCACCAATCCAGACTGACTTGGACTATCTTGATAAAAATCTCTTTACAGAGAAATTACTCTCTATCAAGGCAGGAACAGGAGTGTGTTCACTGACCCCAGTCCCATTTCCCATCCTTTGTCATTTTCTGTTCCTCTGCCAGCAGCACTTCTGAGCATCAGACATATTTTTATATTCACCCAAGACTTCTGCCAGAGCCTGAATGGAAGCTCTGGCAGCAGCCGAAGCAGCAGTTACTACATTTTGGAGCTAATTTCTGAAGAAAAGTCCTGAAATCACCAGCTTTCTCACCAGAGCCGCTTCAAGCACAGCCTACCCTAGAGCTCTCGTACTGTGCAGGGGGTCTTAAGCAGTTCAAGTTCAAACAGCCAGAGCAGAGATGTCAGCAACGACCACCAACCCAACAAACACTTTAGGGTTTAGCTGTGCCACAGACCTACACCACCAGAGTCTTCTGAGGTTACAGCACTTACACAGCAGGCTACACAGCAAGAACTATGCAGGTCCATTATCTTACAGAACATATTAATGAGTTTTTGCTAGGAATACACAGCTAGATCAGCTTACCTTGTAACTCCGTTGCATCTTTTTCCAGCCCTTCTTTAGTTGTTTCTTCAGACTTCTCCAACTCAGCAGTCCCTGGCTTCCCATCTATGGTATCAGTCTTAATAGTACCAAGGTTTACCAAAAGCTGCATGACATCGAACTTCTCAGAAACAGCAATGTTCTCCAGCACTTTAAGGCATTTAAATGATTTAAGTTCACTCACGTTTTCCTCAAGAAAGAGGAGGTAAAGGCTTAAGTCATCAAAATGGTTTGACTTCAGTTTCAGTACATCAAAAGTTGGCAAGATTTCATACACTTTGAGAATACCTGAATTCCACCTCCATGGAACAAACATTGCATACACTACCAGGGGCATCACCAGCAGATAGACTATCAGGTTAATATAGCTGAGTACCTTGAAGACACCAACAGCAATAAGCTTGCACTGAACCACTTCTGGAACAGTTGTGTCATTCTTTAGGATCCCAGTTTTGATAGTGCAGAGAAACTCATCACTCAAAGAGGAGAGACTAATGTAGTAGCCCAGATAGAGGCATGCAATGGAAATAATTACCAGTGTGAGTAAACGGCATGTAATGTATTTAATTATTAAGCACTTGGAATTCTTTTTTGTCTTCAGGTACTGCTCCACAATTGGGTATTTAAAGTAGCTTTCAGATATTTCCCACAAACTGAAAAAGAGAGAAAAAATAAATAAGATCATACAGATCCAATGCTGCAGCATTCACCTACCTCAAATATCAACAAAACCTAATACTCTAAAAGAGATAGAAGATTGGAAACTCTTAAAATCGTAGAACCACGTATGGATTGCATTAGAAGGGTTCTTTAAACATCATCTATTTACAATCAATTTCCCTGCTCTGCCATGGACAGGGACACCTTCCACTAGAGCAGGCTGCTCAAAGCCCCACCTAACCTGGCCCTGAGCACTTCCAGAAGTGGGGCATCCACAACTTCCCTGGGCAATCTCTGCCAGCGTCGCCATCCTCACAGGGAAGAATTTTTTCCTAATGCCTAATCTAAACCTACTTTCTTTCAGTTTAAAGCCATTCCTCTTGTCCTGTCACTACATGCCCCTCTAAAAACCCCCTCTCCAGTTTTTTTGCATATGCCTCTTAGGTACTGGAAGGTGCTTTAAGGTCTCCCTGGACCTTTCTCTTCTTCAGTCTGAACAACCCCAGCTTTCCCAGCCTGTATCTGTAGGAGGGGTGTTCCATCCCTCTGATCATCTTGGTAATACCTCTCCAGACCTACTCCAACATGTTCACATCCTCTTACTGAGGTAAATCAAGGGTACTTCTATTGAAGCCAATAGAACACCAATAGAATAGCAGATAAATGAAAAATATCAACACTCTAATACAGAAAAGTTGCAAACTTTTTAACTTTCTTAACTTTGTTAAGAAACAAACAGTTCAAAAACTGGAAAATGAAAAAAAATGTACAGCCCTCAAAAAATTATTTTTGTTCAAGTACAAAACAGGAGCAGTAAGCAAATACATGTGAAAAAGTAGGCTCTCCAAGCACTTGTTCAGTAATAGAACACTAGAAGGCTTTTTACTTGTCAAGACCTAACTCCACATTTCAAAGAAGAAATCCAAGTCCCCACTGCACAACTTGTACCTCCACATACAGAGAGAAACAGGTACCCTGACCTAGAAGAAAGCAGGAACTGGATCTGGTTGAAACAGTGTACCAACTTGACCAGAAGGGGAGGGGTTGCTTTTGTGGGTTTTGATGTTTGGGTTTTTTAATCTTTTTTTTTGACCAGAAAGTTTGCAGAGCTAGATCTCAAGGAACAGGAGATGACAAGTAACTTGCCAGCATGCAAGCAACTGTCAAGAACATCGAGAACTGAGGACTGAAGTATCTCTTTTCTTACTCTGTAATGGGCAAAACTACTTAACACCTACTGCAACTAAAGAAATCAGAACATCTCAGGTAATATGCAATCTGAAGAGATCATTACATGCTTTCTTTGAAAAAAGAAAATGGTAAGTTCTAGTTCCAAGTGCCAAAGTAATCATTTCAGATATCTTCTTTTTTCCAACCAAACTTACTTAAAATTGTGTCAGGTCACCATTCAAACCTTTGCAATAAATTTCTAAGGGAGTACAGATGTCACATCTGTTACAAACTTGAAGAAAAGAGCAGAGAGGGCCAAGCCCCAGCATCTTACCTCTGCGTCAAGTTCTCATTAGTAGCTGGAATCAAGTCAGTAGGGTCCCTGGGGTCTCCGCTTCGAATGCTATTAGCAGCTTTGATTGCCCTGTTATAGGCTTTGTCAAGTTCTTCCATGATAAATTTCAGGTCTGAGGAAAGGTGAGGTGCTGCAGTGAAGCGCCAGAACAAACATGGTAGATACAGCAGGATAGCAACAAGGAGAAGGATGTATGGGAAGAACTGCAAGGAAAAAAAGAACCTTGATTAGGCTTCAACTGCACAAACAATAAGTCAGCCAATCACCATCATCCCACCTAAGAATTAGGTTTCCTAGAGGCCTATTAAATCCCTATAATTTTATTTAAATCCTTCTACTGAAACACAATTTTGTGATTATCTGGGATATGTAGCAAAGCAAAATCTCTTTTCAGACAGCTGTGGTAACTTTGCTGCTGCTTAGAGCTTCCCCCTACCAAAGGAAAAAAAAGCATGCAGAAAAAGGTGCCATGATCCTGATAACATTTTCAATCCTCTGCATATTCAGAACTGATGGAGATGACATTGAGAAAGACAACATTAACCTGGGCAAAAACAAATAGCAAAGCAAAGCAGCTATCAGAGGGGCTGACTGAAAGAAGAAGAGAACATCACCAAACTCTCCCTTCTCAATGTGCCACCACTCATAGCAACTAAAACGCTTCAAATACCAGCAAAATATTTCATGCTTTCCATTAGCTGTCAGGAGGTTAATGGATAGAGCTGCTACAGCTCTGTCTCTGCCTGCAAACATACATCTGTTCACAGCGCATGACATCCAGGGACTGCAAAGGATGTAAGTGTGCTGTAATACTTCAGGGTATTTAAATATTTTCAGATAACACCTAAATGGAAACCAACACAGAGCATCAGAATGGTCTGGTGTCAATGCAGCATTAAGAAGTCAGTCCTTACATGGTCACAAACTGCTTAGGGAAAGGGCTGAACCAGGTATAAAACACAAATTTGAAGTTTTTCCATCTTTCTTCTATTCATCAACAAGTAGTTTTTGCCATGCAATTTTAACTCTAATTTGTTGCAGCTGCAGGAAAGATGGTGTTTTCTACATACTCAGACATTGTAATCAAAGTATAAAATCATACATAACATTACCCTTACACAGACATGATGTAAGACATGGTTAGACAAGCAGTTTTTTAAGAAAATGTACTGCAAGTTTAGCCAAATTCGTTACATTCAGCTTTTGATAGCAAGCACACAACTCAAATCCAGCATCAGCTAATAAGGAACTTTAAATTAGTTGAACAAATATGAAACAGTTGTAAGACATCACAAGCATTACAGATATGTTCCCATGCACATTCATTGGCAAAGCCAGTGGAGATTTTCAGAGGAAGCTTGAAATCATTAATCACTGCAAGTGGAAAAGCTACACGTACATTTGCAGGTATTTAACAAGATTAAAATCTGGACCTAATATAACTATGTTAACTTGTGTTTGCATTAATCAAGAGAGATTAAAGTTTTGCATGCACAAAGTAAGTAATTTGGTGTTATGGAACATTTCATTCAGGAAAATTGCTTCTAATATCACCTACCATTAAAGCAAAATCCTGTGTTATTACTGGCAGTAGGAATGCATATGATGTATTAGACCTTAAATTATTGACGTCCCCTTCCCACAGCAATCCATAAAAACTGTACACAGTTCTGCCCTCACTACTGTCTCTCTTTCCTTTTCACACAGCAGATAACATCAGATCATCTTCCTTCTCCCAGACCTAGCCTTCCCAATTGAGATGTAAAGCTCTGGCATGTCCAACATACCTTGGACATCTCATCAACAGCACAAGAATTTGGTCTTCTTATTTATCACCATGGACAACGCCACCAGGTGTGAGTCCTGATGCCTTGGTTTAACCAAAACTTCATGGTTTCATGTCCAGGCTCTATGAGTCCTCTGAATTCTGTGTTATGTAGAAATAGAAATGATCTCTCTTTGAACCCATCTTATAAGCTCCTCTAAGCTGCTGCAACCCATTTTCCATAGGTCTTTAAAAAATGCTTATATAGCTGCAAAGCCTGTTTGACTTCACTGACACCTGTGTCATTCACCTCCGAGCCACCTTCCACTGGTTCCAGGTGGGGAAAGAAACAAAGACACATCTGATTTCATAAGGAGCAGCCAAAATGCCTTACATTGGTTTACACCACTTGGCTTTAGCACTCACTCATTTCAAATTTTATAGGCATAAAAAGATTTGTTAATTCCCTTTCTGACCCTCAAAACTAGAAACACCATCAGCAGTATCCCATATAATCCTAGAGATCTCTTTATCCTGAGTACTACAAGACGTGGTAAGAGGCAAGATAGTTTCCACATTGAAGTTACAGCCCCAAACCTCCATTGTTCCAATCTCCACTTCTTCCTTTGTACCCTAAAAAGAATTCGGCATTGGCATCAGCCCTCTTGCTCCATCCCAGATGTCCTCCAGTGTCCCTCTCTAGCCTACCCTCACCCTGTTGCCTTAAAAAACAGCCTCTGCCATCTTGCCTTGCACCTCCTCCTCTCCCCAACTCCTTCACCACTGCCTCCTCGCCTAGAAGCATCCCACTGCTGGGGAAAAGGCACATTTGCTATTTGCACATTTGCTGGGCATCCTCTCGCCAGGCTCTCATCACTCCCAAAGCTGCAGCTTATGGCAGCATGACTAAACTCTGTGCAACTCTTTCCTGAATAGTCTCAAAACCAGAGCAGCAACATGATCATTAGTGCAGCTCTTTTTGCTTGCAAACAAAAGCCTGTATTTGTCATCTCTCTTCCACAGCACCTGATGCACAACTCCATCCTTCTCAGATCCTGGCTCTTTTAAAAATGAAAGATACACTTGTTCTATTTGTTAACAGTAGGCTTAGATAACCAGCAAATTGTTATGAATCATTAAAATTTAAGGTCTTGAATGACAGACAGAAGTGAAAATGCAAAGTCAGCTGGCATCAGTCCTAGGTTTCAGAGCGACAGACTTGGGCTGTCCAGCTGATCTGACTACATTTGACAGTCAAACATAATGACTACCCATTTCAAGAAGAGGACTCTGTGGTATTTGTGCACAGACAACCACATGCCATTCACCTTTCTTTTATGGTTTATGGCTTTATGGTTTATTTGCTTCCAAGGCGCCGAATGCACAAGGAGAAAATGCCACTTCAGTCTTGGGTAGTTTATAGCATCGAAGTAGAAGGAGGCATCACTGATCCCAAGAACTGTATGGTCAAAAGTATGCCAGAGAAAGATACTGGCCCCGAAGTAAAACTCAGTTTTTCCTTTGCTGTGTAGTTATCAAGCTCCTTTTCAACATATTCAGTATGAGACTGACAAAATGAGTGGTGTGTGCAGCAGGGACTCAAACTGCAGTGCCCTGTATGTTTTCTGCTATGTATTCCTGAGCTCCTGAAAGCTAAGGATAACAGAAGCAGGCTCTCCTGCCTTGCTTGGCCCTCAGTCAGACGGCACACTGAGGAGACAGCAGGCTCCCAAGGAAGCAGAGCACTTGGAAGCCAAGAGGCTGCCCCTCTACTGCTGCAGGTCATGTCACTTGACAAGCCTTTGAGCCCTGTGCACATTCCAGGCTGTTTAAGTGAATTTTTTAGAACTCAGCTACTGTTCAGCAAAGAACATGTGCATGGGTAGAGAAGAAGAGGCATTTGAGCAGTCCATCTGCAGAAGCACATAAGGTGCTGGAATCACAAAACCGACTTTCAAAAATGCATAAGTACCACACTCTCCCAAAGGTGAAAGATAAAATCAGACTAAAGCACAAAAGAGTCTGCCATCACCAGCTTCAACTCTGCTAAGATGAAGTAAATACACAGCAAAAAAGTTTAAAGGGAATTTAAAATAACTGCTTTATAACTTCAAACATGCTTTTATCATGCAAAAAAAAAATAGCTGAAATTGGTGGAGTGATGCAAAATACATTTTCAAGGGCCTAATCTACGGAAAGTTTGCCAGTGTCTGGATAAAGAGGCTGGAAGAAGATGAAAATAATTTTAATTGTATTTAGAAAACAACAACTTTCTAATTTTACTGCATCTTGCATCTTCAGTCCCTATTTCCCCATGGCAAAAACTATACAAGTGACTGAAAGCATTCTGACTTCCATCTACCTGACCATGGTCAAAGAGTAACTTCAAATAGCACAAAACTTTAGCTGCACAGCTCTGGGTAACAGCCTTGAGAAAATTAACTGGCAGACAATTAAAAGAATGAAGCACTGATGTGCCTTCACTCACCTGAATTAAAATACATGAACATGGTGAGATATCTCCCTCTTCAGTTCCAATTTTGGAAACAGCCTAAGCAAAGGTGCTTGTCCCCAAACAGGCTAATGACAGTAATTACACATTTCCAGAAGCAAAGGCATTAAACTCCCCCTGGATATGACCCTACTTCTGTTTGCAGCAATGGGAGGTGTCGCACTGGTGTTCAGCAAAAACAGCTATAAATGACTCATCATTCTAAATGTGATCCTATCCTGTCTCCAAACCTACAAGTGAATCTCAAACCTGATGTGACCTTTATCACACCTGTTACATACTTTCTGTTTTGATACAGTCTCAAAAATGCACTTCTCCAGTTTCAATTAGCTCAAGCCATGATCACCAGTGGAGGCTGTGATGGCTGTATCCAGTTTATTCTGGACTTTGGGGGACAGATGGCAGTGTGGCAGTCAAGGGCTGCCTGGAACAGTGACCCAGACCTCTAGCTGGTGTATTTTCAAACTGAATCTTGAACCACTGTCACATTTACCACTGAACTGTATTAACTCACAGCTTTCTATCAACACATTGTTGCTTCTCTCTTATAAGTGAAGTGGATGACTCCATCTGCAACAGACTGACGAAGCTCTAGCATGACACTTTCAAATAACTTTTTATAAATGCATCTGCATATGGATTTCCTTGCTCTGACAGCCCTTAATCTCTCTGGGAAGGGTTTACTGGTTAAACACGAGGAGCCTTCAGTCAACTAAGAAATTGTACAAACAATGACTAACTAGAACCAGGTAAAAATCATGACTGTAACTGTACCACCAATACAACGAATAACCCCAAGGCTATTCAAAGAACAACTCAAGGGTCCACAGTAAATCGTACTTCTTTTACAAAAAGTGAGGGTTTTCACATAACTTTACATCATGCATACACAAAGACTGCAGACCAACTCTCTGTATGCAATGCTTTCAGCAGATGCCAAAGCACTTATCCTGCACTTTGAAAGATCTGAGTCAGACAACTGATCTCTCCTGGCTGTGCCACATGTGAAGAAGACCTCTTCTTTCAGTCAGATGAATTGTTTGCCTGCATTTCATATGAGTGCAAATCCCCTTCTTCTGAACAGCCCTTTACTTCTTCTTTGCTTATCTTTATCTTCTTTGCTTCTCCCTAACCAACAGCAGCCTAGAAAATACACTACAGTAATTTCACGACTACAAGGCACACCCTTTTGACTAAAATTTTTCCCTGAACCCGGAAGTGCGCCTTATAGTCTGGTGCGCCTTACATAGTTGTGAAATTTGCCAACCCGAGAGTGTGAGCCACAATGGGGGGGCGGTGCTGCGGGAGTGCTGAGTCGCAAGGGGGGGCGGGAACGGGCGGCTGCAGCCGACAGGAGCTGTGTGGGGAGGGAGGGAGCAAGCGTCAGCACTGGCCCCGGCCGCCACGCAGGGAGAGAGGGAGCTGCTGCCAGCCCCAGTCTGGGCAAAGCGGGGAGAAGGAGCTGGGCGCCAGCGGCCCTGGCCCGGGCGAGGGCGAGAAAAGGAGCCTCCAGCGGCCGTGGCAGCCAAGCCGCAAGCCAAGC
>PYHW01010840.1:8046862-8064052 GCA_013186435.1 Turdus rufiventris
GGCAGCCAAGCCGCAAGCCAAGCTGTGCCAACCAGCACCAGGCAGGAGTGCAGCCGCTGGGCAGGGGACGCTGGGACCCGCAGCCATGCAGTGGGAGCCGCAAGCCGCGCCAGTCTGTGCCAGGGGCGGGTGGGAGTGCTGGGGCCCGCGGCATGGGGAGGGCACCTGGTGCTGCGTTTAAAGGCTATACCAATCTATGAAAAGTGTTTGCAAATTGAGCACCTGCCAGTAATTTGTTACTTTGTTGCATGCGGCACAGTTCCTCACTGCAAAAAAAAGTGCGAATCTTGAGCCGAGCTGCGAGGGGGGGCGGCACTGGCCAGCCCCCAGCCAGTAGCAGCCGCACAGCGAGAGAGGGAGCGGGTAGTGCCGTGCCACCCCGAGCCACAGACAGTCCTGAGCCACGGGCGGCCCCGAGCCACCCTGAACCACAGCAACTCCGAGGTGTGAGCCGCGGCCGCCCTGAGCCCTGCCTCGCCAGCCAGGGGCAGGAGGGAGTGCTGGGCCCCACGCACAGGGAGGGCGCTTGGCGCTGCGTTTAAAGGCTAGACCAATCTGTGAAAAATGTTTGCAAACTGAGCACCTGCCAGTAAACTCCATGATCGTGGGATTCTGTTATTAATTCGTTACTTTGTTGTGCAAGGCACAGATATTCACGGCAAAAAAAGTGCGCCTTATAGTCTGGTGCACCTTATATAATGTACAAAGTTGCGAAATTTGCCGACTCCCGGAGGCACGCCTTATAGTCCGGTGTACCTTATGGTCGTGAAATTACTGTAATTTAAAAAATCTAGAAAACTCTTGGTCATAGGCAGCTCCATCCTAGCAATCCAAATTTCAGGGTTATAAAGTGGTCATCACTCACTGTTCAACCACCTCTCAACTTGCTTGGTTGCTATCAAGAGCCAATAAGTTGATTCTCACTGTCCTCCTGCTTGAGTTTTTATAAATTTCTTTGTGCACTATGGATTAAAAAGGCTTCACAGTGCAGTTTCCTCCTCTTCTCCTTCACTAGACTGTGAGGACTGCCCATACACAATGGTCAAAAGTTCTCCTCTCCTTCCAGTTAAGGATCAAGACAAATTTTACCAAAATAACTTGTCAGGTGGAGCATTCATCTTTAGAGACAATAAGCAAACTATCAGCACAGGGCAGGCAAATGGCAAACTCCTCCATCACCACTGACTGACTGTCTTTACAACTCACCTCTAGAAATCAACATATCTGTTCTGACACTTCAGACAGACAAAAGAAACCTCCTAAAGGAATTAAACCTGAATGGAAATTCCATAAGAGAGGCATCAAAATAGTGAAGCCTGAGCAGAGTAAGTTTTATCAATGACAAATCTGAAGAGGACTCATTTTGACAGCTCTTCCACTGAAAAAGAGGAGGAAATCTTAGCATTAAACTAAGAATGCAGGCAGGACCTACCACAGTCTCTTCTTCGTATTTATCTATCTATAGGTATCTTGTTCATTGAATTGTGGTTTTAGTACACAATTCATTTTGCTTCCTGCTAAGGGTTATCCAGTGTGAAGAGTTTCTAGGATCACTGGAAATTTCAGAACTCCTGTTCTCCATGGAGACAGGTCCTGGGCACCCTCTAAGAGCTTATTGACCACTAGAGAGTCGAGGAATCTAAAAGTTTGCAATATGTTCCTTTTCAGTTTCCACTGATAAATTCAACTCCTGGGAGAGATCCCCTAGAGCAGAAAGGACAACCAGTGAAGGTGCCAAGCTTCGGGGAGTGCCCAGAACTGAAACTTACATTTCACTGTTCAAAAATCCCAGAGCAAGCCTGAACTCTGAAGTAGGAGGGAGATAGTAAGGTTTCAGTTTTTCTGTAATACAACCTGGGCTTGATAATCCTCCAGAGCAACCAGATGCTGAGAACAAAAGCAGGGCAGGTTACTACAAGTTGGCTTCTTCAGCCAAGAGCTACCTGCTCCTACTTTCTCTCTGTACACACTGAGCACTGCCCCAAGAGGCAGTATTCTGACAGAGCACAGAGAGCATGCCACAGGGGCATCCATCCATTTTAATCAGTAATGGGACCTACAACCTCATTCCCCCAAAACCTTAATATAATGCCTCCCTAAGTGTTTTTTATGGAGCCTTCCAGCATGCCAATGCAGTGAGATACTCAGTCAGTCAGTTTTGAGATGCCCTGAAAATAAAAGCTCTGCTTCCCAGAAAGCAGGAAAAAAACGTTTTAAGTGTTGTTTTAAGAAGAACTGGGCCTAATGACCCCTGCTGTCCCTCTGTGTGTATCCCTGTCCTTACACTGCAGAGTAGGGTCTCCACTGACCTGAGAACAGCAGTCTCCCTTTTCTCCTTAACATCACTCCCAAAAGGCTCTGCCCCAGCCATTTTTAAAATTATTATCTAGCCAGAATCCGCAGAGCAATGAGCTTGTGCATACTTTACAGTGCAAGGCTGGGGGGAGAACCCAAGTCATCCTGCAGAAGTGATCCCAAGCCACTCAGCAGCTGTTGGCCCTGGATGCAAAGAACAGCCTTCAGATACCAGAGTGGGAACCAAAGTTCACTGTTAAATGCTGTAATGCCACTCCTTCCCTGTAAACTTGCAAAGCATGGAGGATGATGAACAACCAGAAGTATATTAGTTAATAGTGAGCTCTAATGAGCATCTGTAGCTCCCAATGTCTGGGTCAGAAGGGTGGGTGGATAATCATGGATCTAGGAAGATGAGTCACCAGCCTTTGTTACAGCCCCTGGCTCAGCTGTGCAGATGCACTTCCAGCAGACAGTCTGCAGGATATTTACAGGGGAACATCATATACCATACACGTCATGGAGCAACTGCAGCAATTTCTGATACAGCACTAGTCAGCAAATTAACATCATAAAAGTATGAGTGCTTAAGCTATTCATGGATGGAAAATAAGCAGGCTTAGTACTATCAGCAGGTGACTACCACATGAAATTCAACATAAAGAATTTGGGTTAACAAGAGCTCATTCCCTCAAAAGAAGCAAAATATCCAGGTTTGCAGGTGGAGTTTCCAGCACTGTAAGATGTTCCAGCAGCTTCGACTGGCCTCTGCAGGTCTGGCTGAAGTGGAGTCCTAACTGTGCAAGGAAGAGTTCAGGCTAGAAACCAACAAGTTTGGCTTCAACATTCATGAAACATATGCCTATTGGGTCAAGGTTATCAGTGGAGCTAATTGGAGAAGCCAACAGTAAATCCTCAATTAATGATTTGAGTCGGCAAACAAATCATAGACAGCCTTGAAGTGTCTCACAGTGATTATACCACCAGATGACTCTAATAAAATCTCAGGCTCAGGATAGAGAAGCAAAAGCCAGAAACACAAGTGGTGCAGGTCTCATACCTGAGCTCCCTCTAGCACCTGGTTCTCCTCTGCTCCCAGGTGTCAGGGCTTTATTTGCTGGGGAAGCAATAAAAGGGCTGAGGAAGGCAGAGCACAAATTTGCAGAGCCCAACAAGCATTTCTTACTTTGGCATCAGCATGCTCAAGCAGGCTGAAGCTGCCTCTGGAGTTGAGTCAGCTCCAGGCACTGGCATGGCACTAACTCAGTGTATAACTCCTGCCAAAATTCAGCTAACTGCTTTGGGCCAGCTCAAGTATCTTAAAACCTACTGCACTTTTAACCCATAAAACAAATCTCTTTCTGTGCTTTATATGATGTTCCTTTACCTGAAGCAATAAAAGCCAGCTCATGGTTTGCCTGTGGACATGTAGAAGAGCACACTGAAGACAGGGGTTAAACCTGTTGGTACCAGTGATGAATTTCAACTCTCCCAAAATGTCAATCTGACACAAGTCCATGCACAACTGGCCAAGAGTAACACAATAAAAATATAAAATATTTTTATTACCCTGTTTTTCTAAAATAAGCTTTTGATACAAGCCTTAAGACAGTTGTTATGTCCTGTATTCCAGATTTAAAAGTTCCTGACTAAAAGCCAGGTGAAGCATTCACGGGACAACACAGCAACCTTAATATTAATCTTGTGTTAGATAACTGTGACCCTTTATTAAAAGCAGAAAATATCTTCTCTAGTACTACCCTCTTTGGAAGTAAGGGAAAGAAGTATTCTAAAAATAGAGTCAAGTCAAAGGCAAGGACTACAGCAGAGCAGAGAAACAAGAAGCATGAGGCAAAGGTAGGTTTCAATGTGGGAATAACTTTGCCAGGAGATGGAGACCTATACATACTTTATGCAGCCACAGGGGTATGTTTTCTAAGTTGTTGTGGGATGGTTGCTTCTGCTGCACAGCTGCCCAGCAGTAGGAGTCCACATAAGCAGCTTGTCGCCAGGAGAAAGAGCTGGGTGCAAAACAGCTTATCTGAGCACCTGGGAAAACAAAGCAAAAGTTATTGCACCCTCAAAAGACTTTAAAAAAAAAGGAAGGAAATAAGTTTAGGAAGAAAAGTGCACATTTAAGATTTATGGTACCCAAAGTCAGGAGGTTAAGCGATCAGACAAAGCACAGCAGTTCTGCAGGGAGGAGGGTTCTGAACTCCCACTGCACCCAAAGGCCATCACTCCCACAAGGATCCATCAAAGATGACTCCTAAGGGGTGAGACAGCATATTAGAACACCTATCTTTTAGGCCTATTTCTGTAAGGTTTGTGGGGAATGTGACCTTACAGGCCTTTCTCATTTGTACTTAACTCGGGTCGGCCAAAGGGGAACTAACAGATACAAAGTGTGACCAGATCGGGCCAGAGGTAACAAATCACCATGGTGTCACCACTTCCCAAAAGCACAACCTACAGCTCACATGTCTACTGTAACAAGACCTCAAACACAATTTCTGCAGCCCAGCAGTCCTTGCAATGATGGAAGGTCAGGTTTTCCCAGGGTGCTGCCTCTGAGACTGCAAATTATTTGGAGGGGTTCAAGTTATATCTGTGAAAACAAGGGTTTCCTCATGTAATTATTGGCAGAGAAATTGTAGCCCCAGACACCTCCAAAGGGTGCCAGGCCTCTCCTCATCAGGGCAGTGACGTCCTGCGTCCAAGATTACACATAACACTGTCATTCCCATTTACTCCCAGGACCTCTCCAGCTGCTCAGGAGCTCCAAATTAAGATCAAGGCTCTAACTGACAACAAGGGCAGCTATTTTCCAGCCTTAGGGGCAAATTCTGCTCTGGCCAGTCACAGGCACCAGGGGACTGCTCCCACAGCATACCTCAACCAGGAAGAGTGGTTATGGGACATGGAGTATCAGTGGCTCCTCAGGTAACATCAGTTAAAACAGGATGAAGGGGTTCAACTTTCTTTCTGAAGCTTTGAGGGTGAAAGCAATCCCCCCAACACACATACACTTCCACTAAACTTTCATAAATGTTGCAACAGGACAGTCATTTCACCAAATAATTACACAGACTGGACTTGGCTCTTACAGGAATATTTCTTCCAAGAGCAACACTTCCAACACTTTTCCCAATATCAAAGGACCAACAGGGGAAAACATCACTATATTTTTTTCCCCTTAAAATATTCATCTAAGTTATGGTAATGGCATTGCTGTGTGTTTTATGGGAGTAAGTAAGCAATGTGAGACTACCATTCGTCGTGCCTTTTTGCTAGTTTAGTTTTCAGAAAATAAGAACTTCTTTCAGAAAAGGAGCCAACTGCGTTTGTCTTGTAACCTGTACAGCTTCTTTACAATGTAGCATAGTCAAGGAGCTTTATGAATAAAAGCCTTTCCATATGAGTCACTTTTATAATTATTTCTAGGGCTTTAGTATCACAAGGACATGTTTTGATTGTCACGGTTCGACTTGTCACCAATTTCCCTCATGGAAAACAAGTTACTGTTTATCAGAGCAGACCTCAGAGCCCATGTGATTTAGCCAAGTTGGCACCAGACAAGCACTTGTACTCCCCCAAAGCCTTGGGAGTTTTTGTTTTCCAGATGATTTCCATTAGTTGTGGAAACCCAAGAAATAATACATTGCAGGAAAAAAAAAAAGAGGGAGAAAGAATGAAAAGAAAAAAACAGGCATTTAATGTCTTCTCTCCACTGGATAGGGTCCATTCATGCCCTGCTCTCATCACTTAACCAATCTCCTGCTGATGGCTGTGTCCAGTGTGGAGCAGCAAACAAGTGACCCTTTCAAACGAAAACCAATGGAGTGTTCAGAAAGATGCTTTGTCTTATTCATGCTGGTGTATCAACAGAAAGAAACACATTCCATGTGTTCATTCTCATCAGCGGGTGGAACACCACTTAAAGAGATGGAGTGCTTTAAAGGCAGGAGAGTGAGGAAAAAGGCAGGCAGGCCCCTTCTCCAAAACTACTGATGAAAAAGGCAGCCAGTCTCCAAAATGTCATGTGCACAACATCATACCAGAATAGCTACAGTGATGCCGGTGCTGCAGCAGAGCTGTGACCATTGCTCACAATCCCCAGTGCTTCAGCAGGGACACTGAAAACCCGACCTGGGAGCCAAGCAGGCAGAGCTCAGCCTCAAGCAGGGGAACACTCCAGTTTGTTGTACTGGTTTTTAATTAACTGACTGCAGTCTTGTTTGTCAACATTTGCTAATTCAAATTACAACTTCGCAGTAACGGTAGGAATGTTAGGATTCATACTGGGAAGGTGTTTTTGTGCATCATCCATACAAAACACAGACCATTGCATGACTCAGAAAATGGTCACCATTTTCCATCTTTTTTCCTTCCCTCCTTCTCTCCTCTAAAGGAGCAATAGCAGTACATATAGAGAGATAATTTACTTTATGTTGGACTGTTCAGGAGGAAATTGAAAAGAAAATCTGTAGTTTCTATCGGAGAAATTTGGCAGAGGGCTACATGCCTTCCACAGACCCACTGTGCACAGGGGTAGTTTATGAGAGCCTAGTAGTCCTGTGCTATCACAGGAGCAGCCTCCTGGCTTGGCGACATGAAGCCATTCCTGTCCTTTGCTCCTGCAAGTAATAGCTTGGGAAAGAGAAAAGCAGCAAACAAGCCCATAACAACAGGGAGATAAAATACACAGCAAGAAGGATGAGGAATAACAAATGACTGCATTTGTCAAGCAGTTGTCCCAACAGTCTTTGGCCAATTTATCCTTACACTTGGCAACACACTTTTTTTTGTAAACATTTCCTGATACTAAATTAGCTTTGGAGAGGGAGCAGTAGGGATCTGACTTTTACTTTTGCAAACAAATGAGGATAAAAAAAATGTTGTTTACAATGGCTGTCCTAAAGACAGACCCCCCAAAAGAGCTGAAGGAAACTAAAGCAGCAACAGGTATGCAGCCATGTATGATGAACTGAGACTTTTCCAAGAGTGCTAAGATTACCAGATGGAGCTGGTTGCTGGCAGCAGGAATTACTTGCAGGCATGCAACTGAGGGCAGAGTACAAGCCTGAGTCACTGCAGCCAGTGCACAGCAAGGATGAGCTGTCACTCCATGCATCTGTGGCACATCTTCATGGGTGCTTTGCTAACAAACTTCCAGCTATTGCCCCCACATCTGTACCAGGAATACCCTTCTTTTCCCCTGCAACTGGCTCTTCCACAGCTCCTACACAGGAAATCTGTGTATGAGAAGAAATTCATACACACTCATACATTTCCCAAGGAAATCTCAAATCAAAGGAGAATCCCTACTCAGTATTGGACTGCTCTGCTGGGTCTAAGGCAGGATGAGCTGAGGGATCAACACCCTCTGGCTGCATTCTTTACAAAGGAGAGGGTAAAGACAGCAAGCCAGTCTGGTTTCCTCTTCAGTGGCTCAAAACCTCTCTGCTGACTTAGACAACTATTTAAGAAACAGACAGGACTTTCAAGAATCAATGCTAACCATAGGCTTTAGCTGTTTTTCTTGAACCAAGATCAAATGATTGCAGATGACAGAATTAAACCTTTAGTAAGTAATTATTTGGATTCTAATACACTGCAGTCACTGCAAGAAGATTTACATACACTTGGAGGAAAACCTGGCTATTAATTATTACTATAATTTCCCACAAGGCAAAATGAACTTGCCATGATATTGAAACATCTGATTTCACCTAGCAAGAATTATGCTCTTTGGTAGCCACTAAAGAAAAACCTAAACAAGAAAATCAAGACACACATAGACAATGTACAGACTGCCAGGCACCATCCAACACACATCCTCCAGACCAACATTTAAAAAAAAATAAATTAAAGAATGAGAAAAGGAATCCAATGCATCCCAAAGAAGAAACAAATGTACAGGTGTACACACATGCATCAAGGAATGACCAGAGTGGAAGGTTGGGTGAAACAGAATCTGCTCAAGAAGGAAGTATGGAGCAAATAGGTGCAGTGGAGAAAAGAACCTCTTCTCAGATGTACCTTCAGAGTGAGAAGTTTCTTGATTAATGGGGAAAAAGAATTGTCAATTAAATTTCCACCACTGAGATTTAAGGAAAACAAAAAAAGTTTTCTTCATCTGAAGGAAAAGCATTACAAAACATTGGCAATGACCATCCAGCTTCCCTGCCAACATGGATGGTACCCCGAATCTCAGGCAACACCAGAGACCAATGATTCTTTTTACATTTCCTCTGGCAGCTAAAGCAGCTTACCATCATTTACAGGAAATGTAAAGCTGGCTCTATAGGAATTAAATAGAAAAAATCTTACCAACAGCTGAAGATGCTCACCCAGTGCCAGTTTAGAATTATATATTAAAGCAAATGTTTTTACAAGTTTGTCTTGGCTGACCAGGTAGGAACTGCCTGATGCTGGAATTACTGCTCTTTCCTGAGCACTCCCTTACATCCCAAAGAGCAGCACAGGGTATCCTGCTGGGATCTGCTGACAGAAGTCCTCAGCCTGTCTGGCTGCTGTGGGCTGAGGTTGCTCACACACTTGTCTCAGTTCTTCATTCATGCCCTGGGTTTCACAGCATCCTGCTGAATTTAATGCAAGGTGTGCAAATGTCAATTATTAGCATACAACCTGCTTCAGCAGCACTGGGAAGGGTTTTTCCAGCTCTAAGCCAGCAGCTGCCACAGTTATAGTCTTTGGCTTAATAACACCCAACCCAACTTTAGCCCCCAGCTCTTATGAAGTCACAAGATAGGATTATTTCCTAACAGCCTCCCCATGAACTTGAGAACATGAAGGGAGAGGGACATCAGCAGAGAGGACCAGATGGGGTAGCAAGAGAGGAAAGAAGCCAAATTCAAGAGTTAAGGCTGGTTTTTTTTTCAGTATATTTGTAGTGATTTAGTCTCACAATTTGGTTTCTTTTTTTCCATTTTCTGTACCTTTTATTCTCATGCCTGCTTCAGACACTATTAACTTACATAGAAAGATACAGGCCCAGCTGGACGTGCATTAAGGGGCACTGATGCCATTGTGGCTCCTACAGAAGCTTCTGGGATGCAGCACCCAGAACTCACCACTACTACCCTTCACTCTGTGTTTTCTGCCAGCCAAAGCCCCTCAAATCCCACAGCCAACTGCAAGGATGGAGAGTAATAAAAAAACAAACTGGGGGAAAAAAAGTACCCATAAATTAGGTGGAAAACAAGCAGAGCAAGTAAGGATTGTCATCACTGGGCAAGTTCAAAGGCTCCTTCCCACCTCTGAGCACCCTTGAGAATGGTAAGATGCACCAGAGAGCAGCAGTGGGAAATAAGATTGTTTTAGAGCAGTAAATCTCCATTTTGACAGATTCATGCAGATGCTGTGGGTTGGCCCATGGTCTGGTACTTCCTAGCCCAGTATCCTGCCACAACTGATAAGCCAGCAGCACTACCCAAGCCTTAATTATTATTATAACCACATTTCTCAGCTGTCTTTACTCAATATGTGTTTTCTTACATTATAAAACAGAGATGCTAAAACATGTGGTTTACTTAATACCAGCTATGTATGAGCCATGCACAACCAAGACCCAAACAAACATGTTTTAGGAGCTGCTGTGGCCGCCACAAAATTCCTTTCTTCTCCACTCTCTCCCTCCATTCTTGTGTCCCTTCCCATCCACCTCCTCCCATAGGTGCATGGAATGCAGCCAGCACAGGTTGCCCATTGCACAGCTGTGCCTGAAGCTGTTGTATGTCACCATTTGGTGACAAGCACAGATGAGCAGTTCATAGTTGCCCTCCTACAGAAAAAGATGAAAATATTTGATGTTGAGTGGACAGCTCTCACATCTGATTTTCTTTCACCAAGACAGCCATTGATACTTTTTCCAGAACTAAGCTTTCCTCTCTGCTCCTCTCACTGTGTCTGCTTAGGGCTGCAGCCTCCTGTTTCAAGCAGCACCTTGGGAATAAATATCTATGTTTTCAGTCAAGCTGTTTACAGTAAGAAAGCTCATCTTGCAATACACACAATCTAAGTCCAGAAACTGTAATCTCAAACCTGACTCAGAGCTGTTCTTACTAAAAATGACACAGATAAAATTCCATTCATTTCTGGCTCATACACTGCTGAGGGTGCCCCATCTTTCAGGGTTGTTTTTTTTCCTTTATAAGAAGAATTGCTGATTTAGTTATATTTAGATGGTTTCTGTTACCACACTACCTGACCACCTTTAGTATAACTTACCCAAGAACTGTGAAATAATATAAGGAAATAATATCAAGCCACAATATAAGGAATATACATGGACAACATAATCCTCACAATCCTATTGTTATTTCCATTTTCCCATTCCCAGTATATATATAATTGCATAAAGCTATGTGAAATTGTGAAAAATGAGTCTAGCTGCACAGAGGTAACAGGTGCAGGATTTCAAGCAGCAAAGATTCCCAGGGATAGCAGACAACAGCTCAATCACTGCTTAACTTCTATGAGAACCAGCTTAAAATCCTCACAAAACTACAGCTCACCATGGGTKTCTAAAATCTAGCCAAAAATAAACTCAGGTTAGTTCTCCTCCTGCCCCTGAAGAATGCCAAAGCGGGATGCAGGCACTAACTCCAGAGTTTCAGCACTGCTCACTGGCTGGGTGCTACAGCTGGGTTTTCCACACCTCCAGCAGAGAAATCCTCTGTGATTCAGCTGGAATCTCATTTACTTCCTGAAACTCCCACCAAAACTAGAAGTTACTTGGTGGCTTCACAAAACTTTCATAGCCTTTGTAAACATTTTAATAACTTCGTACAATTAAGAGCAGCTGTGTGTAGGAGGGAAATTGCAGGTGTCTGACACCACACTGCAAGAGAACAGGAAAGCAGGGCAGGAAGGGAAGGTGACAGGAGGAGGTGCCAAGAGAGCCTGAGGTGGCGGGAATGCAATTATCCCAAGAGAAATAGGAGCTGAGCATTCATTTTTGGAAAGGGTGTTCTATTTTTGTACTCTGAGGCAGGTATTTCCACCAAATTTCCACTTCCACATCCACCTCTGAGTTGTTCTTTTTCAGACCTAAAAATGGACCCTGACATTTTCCCCTCAGTTTAGCACTCCTGAGCTTTTTCAGAGCGTGATTACATCACAAAGTGTTTGAAAACAAACCTTGCCGTCTATGATATCACTGGCTGAACAGTACAGCACAGACAACCAGGCATTCCCAGCCCCCAAAATCCTCAGTGCTTGCCCAAATGCCTTAATGGAAGCAGTTCTGGGCTGTCCTGTAAGCAGCCAGCCCACTGAGCTCAAGGACAGTGTGGGAAAGAGGTGACAGCTGTCACAGCAGCATGGCTGATTTACTATCACTTTCTGTACGGACACCACGTGGTGCAGTTTCACACATGCCCGGAAATAACAACAGTAAGTACTTCTCATACTTACTTGCATATTTATTTCTCAAATAAAAAAGTAGTTTTCAACCCAATGTTTTCTTCTAACAGGTTCTCAGGATCATAAACAAAAGAAATACTAGCAAGATGCAGCCCACGTTTCTGTTCTTGCTTTATGAATCTACTGTACTCACAGATTTAATTCAAAATAGTTTTAATATTGAAATCATTGAAAGATAAGTTCTTAACTCATCTGAAAGAAAGACTCACTTTACCAAACTCTGCAGTTCAACTGTGTGTTTGATCTTTGTGTAAGGGAGGAAAATGAGAGAAATGAAAGAAACATTGGTACACAGGCACTGTTTCAAACTGGATCCAGCACTTCTAGAATAGAAGTACAAAGAAGAATTAAGGGACCCACATAGAAGCCACTGTATGGAAATGCAAACACTCTTTTTCATTGTTTTAAGAGTAAGAAATGTGTATATATCAGTAGCAGATCTAAAACTTAAAGCAGCAGGTTAGAGTACAGAAATATGGATGTATCCATCCAGTTTCTGGACAAACAGAGCTGCCACAGGGCTCAGACCTGGTCTCTGCATTCCCAGTCTGGCTGTCCCTCACTCCCCTGCAGAAGTGAAGGCCACAGTGCTCTGGTGTAAATCTTGTGCAATAGCTTTTTGTAAATATAGCAATCTGGGACATCTTATCTCAAACAATCTGGTATCTGACTAATGCTATTCATGACAGCTTTGCACAGATTCACCACTCATTCGAAGTCCCATTCCAATTTCCACTCCCCTGACACTCACTTGACTCAGTCCTGTAGATGATGGAGATTAGATATGTATCACTGAATAAATAAACAGGTACATGAAGTAAATCGAACTATTTATTTGAAAGGCTTGAAATCCTGATTCACCCCATCTCAAAATGGATAACATTGCTTATTCACCTTTGAAATCTTCATTCATGTAGTGCTATTCTTAGCAAATCATAGAAAGGCTTGGGTTGGAGGAGACCTTAAAGATCATTTAGTTCCACTCCTCACACCAAGGGCTCCTGCATGATCACTTTTATAACTTGGGGAGGTGGGCAAATAAAAAGGCAGTAAAATAATTGGGGAACTTGGCCTTTTACCTAGAAAGCATAGTTTCATCTACCGAGTCACAGCAAAAACTGAAAACTGAGTTGGAACAGCTGCAGGAGGGCAGAGGAGGAGCGGAAAGCTTTAGAGAGCTCTCATTGCCCGTGACCCCACCGAGCCGCCCGCAGCACAAAGGCAGGGCTCTGACAGCCCTTCTCCCGGCCCTGACAGCTGCAGAACAGCACCGAGATCCTGCTGCCAAACACGCCGAGCGCCGGGAGCGGCCGGGCAGCTCCGGGGGCACGTCCTGGCTGCTCCAGCCTGGACCGCGCTGGGAGACAAAGGGAGCCAGGGCTCCAGCGCTCCCCGTCACTCTCACTGCCAGATGCGCTGACAGGGCTCCTGCTCGGCAGGTGTTGGAAGAACAGCGGCCAGGCCGTGCCCAGCGAGAAGGGCACGGCCGGGAAGCGCGGCACACCTGGATGAGCCTGCTGCCAGGGATGCTCTCCGGGACGGCTTTTCCGGGAAGGCAGCTTCCCTTGCCCTCCTTCCCGCGGCCCGAAGGCGCCCTCTGCCCGGCCCCGAGCGGGAACCCAGCCGGAGCCGAGCCGGCAGCTCCCGCCCCGCCGGGCCCTTTGTCCCCGCGGACCGGGAAAGGGGCGCTGCCCACCTACCGATGGACACCTCCTGGGCGAAGGCCAGGGAGATGAGGAGCAGCGGCAGCCCCACGGCGATGCAGGTGACGATCTTGTCGAGCGCCAGCTCCAGCCGCAGCCCCTTGTAGCGCGTCTCCGGCGGCTCCTTCAGCAGGAAGTCGGAGAAGACGTACTCGGTGGCGATGTGCGCGATGGCCATGGCGAGCACGGCTCGGCTCGGCTCGGCTCGGCGGCGCTGGGCCACGCTGGGCTGGCCTGTGCCCGGCTAAGCTGGGCTGGGCCCGCTCGGGAACGCCCCGTCAGCCCGGCCCGGCCCCGCCCGGCGAGGGGCGCGGAGCGGCGGCCTGCAGGTCGGGAGAGGGACTGCGGCACGGAGCCGCACAGCGTCTCGGCTTGGCAGGGACTTAAAGATCGTCTTGTTCCAGCCAGGGACACCTTCCATAGGCCAGATGCAGCCTGGCCTTGAGCGCCACCAGGGAAGGGGTGTCCACAGCTTCTCTGGGCTATCTGTGCCTCGTGTGCCACCATCCTCACAATAAAGAATTTCTTCATAGTATCTATTCTAAACCCACCCTCATTCGCTTTAAAGCCATTCCCCTTTCTTCCACCGCTGCATATCCTTGTAAAGTGTCATAGTCCCTTTTTTTTATCAGCCCCCTTAGGTACTAGAAGGCCTCAGTAAGGTCTGTCTGGAGTCTCGTCTTCTCTGGGCTGAACAATCACAACTCTCTCAGTCTGTCTTCTAGGAGAGTTGCTCCAGCCCCTGCACAGAGCATCTTTGTGGCCTCCTCTGGATGTGCTGTGGCATGTCCATGTCTTTCTTGTGTTGGGGGCCCCAGAGCTGGACACAGCACTCCTGGTGTCAACAGCGCAAAGTGGAAGGGCAGAATCACTTCACTTGGCCTGCTGGCCACACTCTGTCTGATGCAGCCCATGATGACATTAGCTTTCTGCACTCTGAGCACAGTTTGCTCGTGTCCAGCTTTTCATCCACAAGAGCCCCAGTGAGGGGGACTCTCAATGTGTTCTCCCCATCTGTATTCATGTCTGTGGTTGCCTCAACCCAGGTATAGTGTTTGAACAGAGACTTCTTGTATTAAGTTTGTGCCCATCAGCTCAGGTCACCTTGCCAGGCACTGCCAAGAACAACCTGACTCTGTCCATTCTACTCTTCCATCATCTGTTTGCACACACTATGGAGAGCCCCTGAGGCACTTTCTGCAGGGGGTGATGAGCCCCAGCTGTCTCAGCACTCATCTCCCCCCTGCAGCCTGTCTGATGCTCCAAGCCCCTAACCTACCTAGCATCCAAAATGTTTGATCACTGCTTTTCAGGTCAGGTTTTTGGGGAAGTCACTGGAGTGCCTGCATCTTTAATAGCCCTTAATTTATTTGCCCCTCTGTACTTTTCCTGTTGGCTTCCGGACCTCTGTGAGCTTGGAGCTTCCTCAGCCCAGGAGTCACAGGAGAAGTCACATATCTGCCCCATGAAGAGCCACCTCCTGTGCTGTGCTTTCATGTAACACCCCCCAGCTCATTGCTTTCTACAAAAAGGACAAACTATTCCCTTCTCCACTCAAATTCCTGTTTATAAAACTGCTATCCTATCTTCTTTCAATTGTCCTTCCTATTTTTTTACAAGCCATAAGCCAAGGGAATCATTCTTCATATGGAAACTGTTCTACAGTACTGATTCCCTTTCTTGTTCTTTTTGTGCTGGTCTTGTGCTGCTTTGCTGGATGAGGCCAGTAGATTTGACTCTTGCAGTATAAAGATGCAGGTGCCCCAGACATTTGTGTAATGGGACTAATTGGTTTTCCATTTTGCTCTATTCTTAATTTATACTGATTCATAATAACTAATTGCCTTTCTGCTCATTAAACAACACTGGAGCTAATGTTTTCATTAAAGCAATACAAATAAGATCCCATTTCAGAGATGCTTAGACAGTATGATAACCCAATATAAGATTAGGATTGCTTTTTTCCACGTGTAGTACTGTAAATGTATCAGTAATAAATTGTGTCTTTTTTTCACTCGTTTTCATGCTACATGTGCTTGTCACTCAACTTGTCCACTCTTTTTCAGAGCACCTAGATAAAATAGTGAAGAGCAAGGAAAAGTGTGTCCTACAAGTCATGTATCCCCATGAGTGACTTTCAACATGAAATCTGATAATTTTTCACTGTCTTTTAACCAGTTATTAACTTCTATGGACTCCTCATTCCATGGTGATTTCATTTCCTTAAGAAGCTTTAACAGAAGACTTTCTCTAAGATCTCATGGAAATGTAAGCAGTTTATATTAATCCACATTTCTTATCTATGCACTGAGTCCTTCAAAAACCTTCTTAAGGCAAAATTTTCTGGGGAGGTTGAAAAAGTGTAAGTTCTTCCATGTTCTCTTCTGTTCCTTTGGACACTTTCCTGGTTTTGTTTTTAGAACAGTTTCAGACAGCTCCTGTTGTGTGGCTGACATAGCTGTTTAGTCCTCTGGAAAATTTTTACAGGTTGACTTTGTCACCTTTCAAGCATTTGGATTTAGAACAGTTCCCAACTGCTACCCCAGTTTAAAGTCCAGACTTTTCATACTTGAGGGCCTGTAGCACTCCGTGGAGACTCCTGTGGCAGGCAGCAGTGATGTCCTGGGGCCCTTTGGAGCCCTCACTCTAATTTCACAGCCACTGAGGAGTAGGACAGAGGAAATGAACTGTGCCAGAAGGTTCATACAAATAACTGGATTTTTTTATTATCAATGTAATCACTTTGGCAAACAGTCAAAAGATACTTACGACTCTGTTTCTAAAACATCAGGCACATTAGCTACCCTAGAAGTGAAGTACCAAATAATTTCCTTTCATAACGGTGCATTTCAAGTGAAAGGCTTTACTTTTATATGTACACAGAGAACAAAAATTCTGCACAGACAGTATTTTTGCACAGAACAAGAGACCCCAATTTCAATGTTTACATGACAGGAAGATGAAAGGGTTTAGAGTATCTGTTTTTGGCAGTTCAAATGGGAGATTTTGAGAAGGAAATTTTGTTTGTTGATATGTAAATTCTATACATTCTGTAAGGGCTCAGACCTGCATTTCTACTTCATCTGTGGACTTTCAAATGACTGAGGAAAACAAAGAAATTACTGAGAAACATCTAAGAACCTTCAACATAATGTTTGACTGGACATCAGGACACATTTAAGATACAGTAAGAGTGTTGCACAGTAAAATTTCTTGCCTTTGAACATAATTTAAAGTACAGAAGTGGAAAAAATAAAATTTAAAAAAACCAAAACAGCAACTTGAATTTACATTCAAAATCAAATATGTGTAAAGAGTTTTACAAAGGTATTTGTTCCAGAATTCCTCTGCAAGAGCTATAGCAGGTATGAGCAGGCAAGAACAAACACAGCCTAACAAAAGATGAACTATCTATGTTCAAGTATCACTAAACATGTCCTGATTCTGTCTGTCTGCCTTGCAGAGCACAGAGGTCATCCTCCTCATTACAGGTAGGGACAGAGGTGTTGCTCAGTGCAAAGAAGAGGTACAGACTCAGGACCATAAAAAGCAGCATTTACAAAGTCAATTAATCTCTTGGAGTTTGTTCAGGGCTAGATTTTTAGAGACAGAAAAAGCTGTTAGAAACTAACAGCAGGGCCACTACTGAACCTGTCAGGTGCTAAAATTTATTTGTAGGTCTTCAAAAATCTGTCCACAGTGCAGAGTTTCCTCATTTAACAAGAAAAAAAAAAAAAAAAAA